>WBZZ01005570.1:35000-37500 GCA_019918135.1 Paulinella micropora
TGTTAATATTGTTTGTGATTGTTGTGTACTGTGTTGCTATCTATCTATCTATCTATCTATCTATCTATCTATCCACCTATTGTTGGTGTAGTTGCTGTTGTTGCTGTTAATATTGTTTGTGATTGTTGTGTACTGTGTTGCTATCTATCTATCTATCTATCTATCTATCTATCCATCTATCTATCTATCTATCTATCTATCTATCCACCTATTGTTGGTGTAGTTGCTGTTGTTGCTGTTAATATTGTTTGTGATTGTTGTGTACTGTGTTGCTATCTATCTATCTATCTATCTATCTATCTATCTATCCACCTATTGTTGGTGTAGTTGCTGTTGTTGCTGTTAATATTGTTTGTGATTGTTGTGTACTGTGTTGCTATCTATCTATCTATCTATCTATCCACCTATTGTTGGTGTAGTTGCTGTTGTTGCTGTTAATATTGTTTGTGATTGTTGTGTACTGTGTCGCAAATCCGTGTTATTGTTGCTTATTGTGTTGTATTGTATTGTATTGTTGTATTGTATTGTATTGTATTGTATTGTATTGCATATTGTATTGTATTGTATTGTATTGTATTGCATTGTATTGCATTGTATTGCATATTGTATTGTATTGTATTGTATTGTGTTGTACTGTATTGTATTGTATTGTATTGTATTGCATATTGTATTGTATTGTATTGTATTGTATTGTGTTGTGTTGTATTGTATTGTATATTGTATTGCATATTGTATTGTATTGTATTATTGTATTGTGTTGTATTGCATATTGTATTGTATTGTATTGTATTGCATATTGTATTATTGTATTGTATTGCATATTGTATTGTATTGTATTGTGTTGTGTTGTATTGTATTGTATTGTA
Source organism: Paulinella micropora (assembly GCA_019918135.1). NCBI lineage: Eukaryota > Cercozoa > Imbricatea > Euglyphida > Paulinellidae > Paulinella > Paulinella micropora. The sequence goes on from WBZZ01005570.1 coordinate 35,867, forward strand.
TTGTATTGTTGTATTGTATTGTATTGTATTGTATTGCATATTGTATTGCATATTGTATTGTTGTATTGTATTGTATTGTATTGTTGTATTGTATTGTATTGTATTGTATTGTATTGCATATTGTATTGCATATTGTATTGTATTGTATTGTATTGTATTGTATTGTTGTATTGTATTGTATTGTATGCATATTGTATTGTATTGTATTGTTGTATTGTGTTGTATTGTATTGTATTGTATTGTTGTATTTGTATTGCATATTGTATTGTATTGTATTGTATTGTTGTGTTGTAGTGTTGTATTGTATTGTATTGTATTGTATTGCATTGTATTGTATTGTATTGTATTGCTGTGATGGTTGTTGTTATTGATTGATGACCAAGGTTGACGATTACAACCATCCCTATGTTTTTTCTTATTCTTGTTTACTGTTGTTATCCTTGTTCTTGTTACTTATTGCTGAGATGGTTACCTTTTTTATCGCTCACCTCCACGAAAATATGGTAAGGTTACCGATAAAACTACACATTCGGCGCGCGCTAAATCTGACGTGTTTTGCGGGCTCGCCGGCCCGGCCCCGGCCCCGGCTCGCCCGCAAAACACGTCAAATTTGTTTGGCTAGCCGCATAAATATATTATTAATAGGGGATGATTACAATCATCCGTACATGAGACGCTGGGCCAAAATGTGTCGAAAACATGGATGGAGGGCTGTTTCCTTCAGGTTCTATAAATATATATATATATATAGAGAGAGAGAGAGAGAGAGAGAGATAGATAGATAGATAGATAGATAGATAGATAGATAGATAGATAGATAGATAGATAGATAGATACATAGAGGGCTGTTTCATTCAGGTTTGATCTATCTATCTATCTATCTATCTAATCTATCTAATCTATCTATCCATCTATCTATCTTTCTATCTATCTATCTATCTATCCATCCATCAATCCATCCATCCATCCATCCATCTATCCATCCATCTATCTATTTATCTATCTATCTATCTATCTATTTATCTATCTATCTACCTATCTACCTACCTACCTACCTACCTACCTACCTACCACCTATCTATCTATCTATCTATCTATCTATCTACCTCTACCTATCTACCTCCTGCCTACCTACCTTCCTACCTACCTACCTACCTACCTCCTATCTATCTATCTATCTATCTATCACTGTGTATTACACAGGAATGGAAGAAAGAAAGAAAGAAAAGAAAAAAAAATGCTATGTATCTGTTGTGCATGTAAGGAATAGTAAAAAAAAGTTCGGCCAGAACAAATTATCCCGTAATAACGCTACATTTGTAATTCAAAGTTGTGAAGAATTTCGGCCCCAGCCGGTAATTACGGTACATGTGTTACAAAGGGTGAGGTGGCCGAAATTTTTCACCCCACCTATCTGTGTGTATGTATCTATTTTGTATATATTTTTTGTTTTGTGTAGTTATTGGCGAATCGATTTTTTGAACAGTCGTGATCTGGAGGTTCCTACATACAAATATACATACATACATACATACGATACATACGACACATACATACATCATGCATAGATACATACATACATACATCCATGCATGCATGCATGCATGCATACATACATACATACATGCATGCAT
>WBZZ01005570.1:52500-60000 GCA_019918135.1 Paulinella micropora
CTATCTATCCATATATCTATCTATCTATCTATCTATCTACCTACCTACCTACCTACCTACCTACCTATATCTATCTATCTCTCTTCACATCTATCTCTCTTCACACCCCTTGCCTCTGGCCCGTATCAGTTCAGCATCTCTATCCATCTAAGGAATCGTGAAAAATTTCGGCCAGAACAAATTATCCCGTAATAACGGTACATTTGTTATTCAAAGTTGTGAAGAATTTCCGCCAGCCGGTAATTACGGGACATTTTGTTGTCCACAAGTAAAAGTTTAGCCCGAAATTCCCCGTATTTACGGTTGGCCGAAAGGTGAGGTGGCCGAAATTTTTCACTTGTCCTTACTTCCTTGTCTATCTATCTATCTACCTATCTATCTATCTGTACGCATTTTGACCAAACAAGATCAAGAAGGACATTGATACATACATCATATATCTATATCTATATATCTATATCTATATCTATATCTATATCTATATCTTAGATTCGACGTACTTTCAAAGCCAACGCAGCGCCCTTGAACCCCTCGTCTATGGCTCGCATCTGCTCAGCGTCCGACCTTTCTCTCCATTGGTCCCCCCTCCCCTCTCTCTCTCTCTCTCTCTCTCTCGATCTCTCTCTCTCTCTCTCTCGATCTCTCTCTCTCTCTCTCTCTCTCTCTCTCGATCTTACAAGTTAGATTACACTCCTCGTCTTTCTGTTATCGACTTTTTGGCCTACCTTCCTACCTCCCTACCTACCTGCCTGCCTACCTACCTACCTACCTTACCGACCTACCGACCTCCGACCTACCTACCTACCTATGCTGCCTCTCTACCCACGTACCTATCTTTCTGTTGTGTGACTAGGAAAAGTGCTGCAAACTTACGTTCAATGGCCTTCTATGCCGATTCACTCAAGGAAGACACTCAGCCCGAGTGAGATAAGGGCGTAGTTCTACAACAACAACAACAACAATAATAATAATAATAATAATAATCATAATGATAATAATAAGTGGTCACAACGAGAAACAGCCGATACTTGCGGCCAGAACTCGTCCTGGACTCATTAGAAAGCTTTATCGGTCACCTCCACAAAATGTGGTCAGGTTACCGATAAAACTACATATGCGGCGCGCCAAATTTGACGTGTTTTGCGCGGGCTCGCCGGCCCGGCTCCGGCTCACCCGCAAAAGACGCCAAATTTGTGGCTAGCCGCATAACATAGTATTTTCATGAGATTTGTCCAACGAGCCATGAGAAGTTCCTATTTCTTAAGTACAACGAACAATGACTTCAAGCGCTTTGATCTCAGTCAGTATTTGCATCTACAATCTGTGTTATGGCTCATAAGAAAGCTTTTGATGAGAGCTTTCAAATGAGCCACTACACAAGCCGCGAAGATCAGAACCGGCTGAGAACGAAACGTTTGAAGTCATTGCTCATTGTGATTAAGTACAGGGAACTTCTCATTGACACACAGGGGTCTGAATGCAATGTATTGAGTAGAGAAGGCAGCGCGTGAAGTCTTTGCTCATGTTGGGCTTAACCAGGAATTTATCTAAATAATAATAATAATAATAATAATAATAATAATAATAATAATAATAATGATAATAATAATAGTGCTTCTCTGTCAATGGCTGATGCATTTCTGCACATGCGCCTCCATCGTCTCACCCGTGAGGGGAGTACGAAGAATTGACGATAAGCTCTAATGACACCCCCGCAAGGGCAGTTCCAACACTTCCAGACGGGCCGGTATGTTCAATGAAAATACTGGTCCAGACGGATCGGTATGTTCAATGAAAATACTGGTGGCACCGACGGGAATCGAACTGGCGACAGGGCCCAGATGGTAGAACTTGACCACTGGGCTATCACGGTGTCCATGATAATAATAATAATAATAATAATAATAATAATAATAATAATATAATGATAATAGTGCTTCTCTGTCAATGGCTGATGCAAATCTGCACATGCGCCTCCATCGTCTCACCCGTGAGGGGAGTACGAAGAATTGACGATAGGCTCTAATGACACCCCCGCACGGGCAGTTCCAACACTTCCAGACGGACCGGTATCTTCAATGAAAATACTGGTGGCACCGACGGGATCGAACTGGCGACAGGGCCCAGATGGTAGAACTTGACCACTGGGCTATCACGGTGTCCATATAATGATAATGATGATGATGATGATGATGATGATGATGATGATGATGATGATAAGAATAATAATAATAATAATAATAATAATAATAATAATAAGAAGAAGAAGAAGAAGAAGAAGAAGAAGAATAGTAATAATAATAGTAGTAGTAATAATAATAATATAATAATAATGACACACATGGCTCGAGAGGACACGTTGCTTTCCTTTTGGTCTTTTATTATTTATTATTATTATTTCTAATATTATTATTATTTTCCTTATGCACATATATAGTGAGATAGAAGAAGGGTACAGGAAGAGAGTAATGAAAGAATATTTGGGGAGGGGGGGAAGAAAAAAAAGAAAGAACAGAATGGTTGAGCGTGACGGCTTCTCAATCAGAGAGAGAGACAGAGAGAGAGAGAGAGACAGAGAGAGAGAGAGAGAGAGACCACTGTCGGTATTTCAGTCGACATCAAAGGGAGAAAGAACAAACAGCAAGAAAGAGGGAGGGAGGGGAGGAAGAGAGAGAGAGAGAGAGATCAAATCGGTGAGCGTGACGGCTTCTCAGTCTGCGATGACTTCGGTGTTTCAGTCGACATCGAAGAGAGAGAGAGGGAGAGAGAGAAGACAGACAAACACAAGACAGACAGACAGACAGACAGACAGAGAGAGCAAGAGAAAGCAACCTGAGAATTTTACAAACAAGACAAAGACAAAGAAACGCGCGGGGGGGGGGGGGGGGGGGGGGGGGGGGCCAAGACAGAGAGAGAGAGAGATTGATAGAGTTTGATAGAGATGTGACGATGTCGTCGGCGAGGAAGCGCACCGCAATCATTCATTCCCTCCCCTCAGTCAGTTCGCCTTCTAACCTTGCCTCAAAAGCAGAGGATTTCTTCCCCATCTTCCCAAGCGTGCGCAAGGCAGAAGACCAAGCGGCTAAACACAAGCACGACAAACATCACGCCGTGGTTGCTTCTGACCATTATTTATATATATTACGAACAATTTTCAAGTAACAGCAATCACCTTGTTTTTTTTTTTTTTTGTTTGTTTTTTTTTGTTGTTGTTGTTGTTTTTCGATGTCGATGTTTGAGAGATACGTCACAATGCTGTGCAGACGGTTTCGACAACCAAGATAAGATAGCGATAAAGATTAAGATAAGATAAGATAAGATAAGATAAGATAAGGTCAGATAAGATAAGATAAGATACGATAAGATACGATACAGATACAGATACATATACAGATACAGATAAGATAAGATAAGATAAGATAAGATAAGATAAGATAAGATGAGATAAGATAAGATAAGATAAGATAACTGGTTCCTGAGCTTTCCAACGCATCAAGGTAATGCCGTTTGACAGCTCACTCAGGACCAAAAAGAAATGAATCATTGTGCATGGCATTCCCGTATCAATATCATGTACTTCTTCTTATTAATATATTGACTGGGAAACACAAAAGTTCATTCAGCGTTGAATGATGTGTCAGTTGAAGCTTGTCTTGTAGTATCATTTTCTTACATGCATCAAATATTAACTTATATCTGCATGCATTCACACACAAGATGATCACGTGTACGCGCACTAGGCCTATCTACTTATTAGCTCAATCGTTAATAAAGTTTTTCGAGCGCGAACTGCATTCATTGTTCAATTTCAAAGGATTTGTTGTTGTTGTTGTTGTGGAGGCTTTTTTCAGACTGAGTAGCCCAGAGCATCGCCTCCAGTGACTGTGACTGATTCCGCAGATCCTCAGTAGCTCACGGTCTGAACTCACGCCGGCGTAATATTAATAGTATTACTGGTAGTATTGATATTAATACGATTATATTTTTCAATGTTTGCAAGTAACCACCGGTAACAGGCACGGCGTCCCCCTGTACGCCTGTATTATGATACTTTACGCAATTTATTGTACTTTTACTTATTAATACTAAGCAATGAGAACAATTCCCACCAGTGACTGTCACGAGTCTGAGATGAGCCAGGTGTGTGAACCGGGCCGACTCAGGAGATATATTAATATCATGAGATTATGTGATTTTTCAAGGCAAGGAAGTTTCCGAGCCACAAGCAGTATCACCCGGGCGGCCGCCGTGACCTTTAATAAAAGTTTTAGTTATTAATATTAATAACTGACCGTCACCTGGCTCTTTCGGCTTTATCAGACTGAGCACTTTATCATATTGATAACGACCTGCCAAAACCAATGCCAGTTGGCAATTTATTATTAATATATAATAATGTACTATGATTTAGTCCGACCGCATACCGTAGGCCGCTGCCAACCCCGATGCCCCGACAATCATTATCAAGTTGACAGTGCCACAGTAATATTTATTTTACCTATATTCATCACTCTAAGTGTAACGGTAAATTCAAAGCTGAGGCACTGTCGGACTCGCGGCTTTAGCGGCGGTTTGGGGTTGTGGCGCTGCCAGTGAAAGTTTAAGTGAGCCTCCGCGCGCCGTGTTGAGCCTACGGTATCGTTCATCTCTAACTTGATCATTCAAATTCAACAAAATACAACACTCTCGTTATCCTGTGGGCGCAGATAGGTAAATATGCGACTCTCACACGGCCCGCGGCCCAGGCTTTTCTTATATTATTAATAATACCCTATACACAGGCAGTGATGTCACGATAGATTAGCTAAACAATATCTAATCAAGATATGCCACGGTTATGCCCCCCGTTTCTACATATATACTTTGAGTGCGGCCGGTTGAAAACGATAATATTAAGACAAGTCTCTGAATTCACCTGGCTAGTACTACTTTTTACGCCGTCACACCGTCCGGTCGGATAATATTATTGGCAGATCTAGCAGGGGCGGACAATAGGACATGATTCTCTGTTTCCTTTTTGTCACTTTCTTGGCTCGGAGGCTGATAGTATCCTACATTTTCCCATCACTGATCATGAGTCATTTACTGGTTTTGTCTCCCTTTTGCAGAGAGGTAAGATTAGGTTATTTTCAGAGTGCTTGGATTGAGTGGCCCATGATATAGACCCCGGCATATTCATACAATAAATAATACCTTTCAAGTCTGACTCCGATCCGAAGTTAACCGACACTGACAAAAGTGACGCTGTAGTCCCAGCCTAAATTTGTCTATACTCCAAATCCATTCAAGCAATTTGAAAAAGCAACTTCCCCAAGAGAAAGAAGAAGGAAAGGTCACGGTTACGTAATAGGTTGGTAACAGGAGTAGTAACTAATATCTTCATGTATTTAACAAGGTTATGCGGTTAGATCCCGTATCAGGACAATCAATGCCGATCCAGCTTTGTGGACCGACTGGATATATCTGCCCCCACAAAGTGGGTCCAGTTATCGTTCCGGTCTCAGTAATACCTACCATTCGTTTCAGTCGTCCGTTTCTGTAGATGAGGTATAATCATTAAAGTCATTCTTCGGTACACCGTACGTCAATAGGTTATGAAGCCTTGGAGCGCCTGAAGCGCAAGAGCACTTGGGGAGTGTTCCCAAGAGCTGAAGAAAGCTGGTCAAACACCCAGAGGGACGTTATCTTGTTCGTGTTTAGGGCCAGAGCAGAACTAATTTCTGTTTGCTGTGTGTAACAAACAGGTGCCTGGTGGAGCCCAGTGCGAGTGGAGCTGTTGCTCGTCGCAGTGGCTGGAGGCTCGAAGTCGTTCCACGTTCGACCTGCCAGTCCAACTTGGTGTCAAGAGCCTGTAGAGGCGTTCCGTGGACAATGTCATTGCAGTCGAGGCTTTACGTCCAGCTCACCAGACATTCCGGCAAGGACGGTTTCCGGGCACCGTGGTCATCGCAAAAGTTTGACTTTAATCCGGTTTGGGTTGGACCTTCAGGGTGGCTCTGTCGTTTGACAACTACTCTGCATAGACCCCACCAATTTTTGGGGTCAGACTTGCTGGTGGGCCAAGCGAGCCTCTGGAGTCTCAATTGCTTGCACCCTTGACTCCCCATCAAATCCCACCAATCCTCGGGGCCACGGTACCGAACGGGTCTATCTCTGGCTAAGGATTTTAATTTTGCTCCCAAGCCCCCAACCAAGCTTCTGCTTCTATCTTTATCCCGACCTCGCCACCGCCCTCACAGGGTCATTCGGTGGGAAACACTGCCCTGATTATGTCTCCCTCTAACAGGGAACTGCATGGTCATGGGGATGGAGGTCGTGACAAGGACAGACACATCATCTTCAAAGACTGCCCACTATCAAGGGACTTTTTCAAACTTTTCTTCCCAAGGTTTTTTCTGGTATGAAGTGGGAGGATTTTTCGTGGTGGAACGGACGGGCCAGACAAGTACAATGCTGCCGGCCTAGGACCACGTTCCCCTACCGGCCCACCCACCACCCTCCATCGGATTTCCCAAGGATGTGCCTGCCTCCCGCAAGCTTCTTCGTTTTTCGTACTGGCAACAGCAGGAGTCTCTTTTCGAACTAGATGTGAGTGAGGGCATGCGCCTCCCCTGTCAGCAGCGCAGCAGGCGTCCCTTCGACGGGTCTGAGTCGTTGTTAAGGTACGCTACATGAGGAACGTTGCTAGCACCGGATGGAATCCCGCTTCCACCTGGACGAGGGAAAACGGCCGTCCCTTTTCGCAATGGATTAGAAGTTTCTTCGATGGCGCACCCTGGACATAATGGCATATGCCAGCCGGTTACTACTAAGTTTTGTTTCATACGTTTATTTTCCTTTTTTTTTTTCTACTCTACATTTATTTTTTCTACGACGTGCATCCGTGTCTGAATGATCGTATGCGCACAGATCCTAGCGGGCTGCCACGCTCAAGGCCAAATGCTCCCCCAACCATCAAACCAGTTCCGTCGGTGTCACTGTTGTTGGTGGTTGAAGTGTCGGCTCCCTGCAACCGCTACGGGTTTGGGTGGGAATACTATATATCTTTCTCATTGTACTATCATATTTGCAAAATGAATAAAAATATCCCAGGCCAAGCGGAAGTGTTTCCATCGCGTATTGAACGTATTGATTAGCGGAAAGAAGGCATTTGATGAAGACTGTAAAAGTGCGGAGGTAGTATCATGAGATGTAGGGTTGTAGGCCCAATCCACCACTTAGGCCAATGAGTCCGGATCCATATAACACCGCGTTCGGGATTTCCTGTTGGGAAACTTGTAGTACCTCTCTGATGTGATCTCGTAGAGCCACATCAAGATCATGTAGGGCCCTAGGGTCCCATGGGGTCTAGCAGAAGGAGAAATCCGTAAGGCCCGTGACTCTGAGAAGGTCTTTGAGTGCGATACGCTGCAGTGCACGTGCAGGCGAGACGTCTAGTCTGTGGATCAGTCGTGTGGTAGATACGAACTTAGCGAGTGCGTAGTCCCGTTGGATTTGCGC
>WBZZ01005571.1:7500-15000 GCA_019918135.1 Paulinella micropora
GCGTGGTAAGAAATGAAAGAGAGAGCGAGCGAGCGAGAGAGAGAGAGAGAGAGAGAGAGAGAGAAAGAGAGACCTGTTTCAGGCTAGTGTGCTTGACTTCTAAGCGTGGTAAGAAATGAGAGAGAGAGAGAGAGAGAGAGAGAGAAAGAGAGAGAAAGAGAGACCTGTTTCAGGCTAGTGTGCTTGACTTCTAAGCGTGGTAAGAAATGAAAGAGACAGAGAGAGAGAGAGAGAGACCTGTTTCAGGCTAGTGTGCTTGACTTCGAAGCGTGAGAGAGAGAGAGAGAGAGAGAGACCTGTTTCAGGCTAGCGTGCTTGATTCTAAGCGTGGTAAGAAATGGAAAAAAAAAAAAAAAAAAAAAAAAAAAAAAAAAAAAAAAAAAAAAAAAAAAAAAAAAAAAAAAAAAAAGAGAGAGACCTGTTTCAGGCTAGTGTGCTTGACTTCTAAGCGTGGTAAGAAATGAAAGTTCACAGCCTATGTATATCACAATGGGAAAATTACGGATATATAGATAGATAGATAGATAGATGAGATGTCGCAAAGGAATGTAGTCCTTGCAAAGGAACGCAGTTTCACATCAAACAATAATTTGTGTACTGTGCATGTGTCCGGGATGGGAATCACGGGTAGACTGTGTTCTGGAAAAAGAAGAGGAGGAAGGACGTTGAAGAAAAAGGCAATCTAGGAATGGAGAGTGGGAGGATAAGGAAGAAGAGAAAGAAAAGGAAGCCGTTAGTCCAAGTGTTTTGAGCACCGTAAGCTTGCGCAAGCTACAATGATGACATTGTATGAGGCCTAAACCCCCGCAGGGACCTAGCCCGGGCTATGCAACACTGGACGGCTATGATGGAATGCAGTCACCAATACGGACTAGAGGAAGATTAGTCCAATTTTTGACTGCACAGGAGCGATAAATCGCAAAAGAGCAACGAGCTACGCAGGAAGATAGCTTGAAGCAAAGGGATTTGGATTGGGGATGGGAAAAACCCAAGGCGCGGAAACATCGATGAACAGAGAACGATACCATGCCGCGAGCCCCGCATTCGATTGGTCGAAGGTGGCAGGTCCATCCGTTGTCCTCGATTTGAGATTTGAGCTTGTTGTATCGGTTGGTCTTGTAGGCTCGTGCGTCAAGGATGTTTTCCTCGACCGGGCACGTTAGCTCGATCAGAATACATATCTTGGTAGACAGTGACCAGACAACGATATCGGGGCGGAGGTCAGTGACACAAATGTGGACAGGAAAGGCTTGCTCAGAACCGGTGTATTGGGTTTGGAGTTGCCAATCGTTTGCAGTGTCAAGCAGGGATGGTCGATGAAATGACTGTCTCTTAGGCTTCTGCTCGCCCTCAGATAGATAGATAGATAAATAGATAGATAGATATGTATATATATATACATAGATAGATAGATAGATAGATAGATAGATAGATAGATAGATAGTTGGATGGATATATGTAGATGGATAGATCGATAGATGGATAAAGCCGTTAGAGCCGTTAGCGGTCGGGTAACCCGGTAATTTTTTGGTGTAACGGCTCTAACGGCTATATCAGTCAATGAATATTCCCCACTGCGTATGTAAGCATGTATGCAATGTATTTCACATATGCGAGAAGCAGTCCAAAAGTTGTGCCGTCCCGTGGAACATGTATGTATGTATGTATTTATCGGTCACCTCCACAAAATATGGTCAGGTTACCGATAAAACTACACATGCGGCGCGCCAAATTTGACGTGTTTTGCGGGCTCGCCGGCCCGGCTCGCCCGCAAAACACGTCAAATTTATGGCTAGCCGCGTAATATACTAGTATGTAAGTATATACCTGCGACACGATTGAAAACGACCCCGTAATCACCGCTTGTGATGCAATGATAGCTGCCAAAGTAGATACTATCCAGACAAACCTAGCAGCAGCAGTAGTAGTATTATATTATTATCATTATTATTATTATTATTATTATTATTATTATTATTATTATTATTATTCTTGTGATGCGATGATAGCTGCCAAAGTAGATACTATCCAGACAAATCTAGCAGCAGTAGTAGTAGTATTATATTGGTATTATTATTATTATTATTATTATTATTATTGGACACCGTGATAGCCCAGTGGTCAAGTTCTACCATCTGGGCCCTGTCGCCAGTTCGATTCCCGTCGGTGCCACCAGTATTTTCATTGAACATACCGCTCCGTCTGGACCAGTATTTTCATTGAACATACCGGTCCGTCTGGAAGTGTTGGAACTGCCCTTGCGGGGGTGTCATTAGAGCTTATCGTCAATTCTTCGTACTCCCCTCACGGGTGAGACGATGGAGGCGCATGTGCAGAAATGCATCAGCCATTGACAGAGAAGCACTATTATTATTATTATTATTATTATTATTATTATTATTATTATTATTATTATTATTATTATTATTATTATTGTGATGCAATGATATCTGCCAAAGCAGATACTATCCAGACAAACCTAGCAGCAGTAGTAGTATTATATTGTTATTCTTCTTCTTCTTCTTCTTCTTCTTCTTCTTCTTCTTCTTCTTCTTCTTCTTCTTCTTCTTCTTCTTCTTCTTCTTTCTTCTTCTTCTTCTTCTTCTCCTTCTTCTGATGCGATGATAGCTGCCAGAGTAGATACTATACAGACAAACCTAGCAGCAGCAGTAGTAGTTCTTCTTCTTCTTCTTCTTCTTCTTCTTCTTCTTCTTCTTCTTCTTCTTCTTCTTCTTCTTCTTCTTCTTTCTTCTTCTTCTTCTTCTTCTTCTTCTGATGCGATGATAGCTGCCAGCGTAGATACTATCCAGACAAACCTAGCAGCAGTAGTATTATATTATTATTATTATTATTATTATTATTATTATTATTATTATTATTATTATGGACACCGTGATAGCCCAGTGGTCAAGTTCTACCATCTGGGCCCTGTCGCCAGTTCGATTCCCGTCGGTGCCACCAGTATTTTCATTGAACATACCTGTCTATTTCTGGACCAGTATTTTCATTGAACATACCGGCCCGTCTGGAAGTGTTGGAACTGCCCTTGCGGGGGTGTCATTAGAGCTTATCGTCAATTCTTCGTACTCCCCTCACGGGTGAGACGATGGAGGCGCATGTGCAGAAATGCATTAGCCATTGACAGAGAAGCACTATTATTATTATTATTATTATTATTATTATTTTTTTTTTATTATCATTATTTAGCCCAACGGCCTTACGGCGTTAAAATGTGATGCCAACTCAAAACCATTTGGTAGATGATGCTAGGGAGGAGGGTCGTTGGGCGCCCGTCGAAGATCTTAAACTCGCTATGCCGGTTGATAGCCCGATGAAAAAACCTAGTCACACTTGCTAAACAGAGTTCCAGCCCAATGGCCTCAAGGCGTTAAACTGTGACGCCAACTCATAACCCTTTGGTGGTAGATGCTGGGGAGGAGGGTCGTTGCGCGGGTAAAAGATCTTAAACTCCGCATATGCTGGTTGATAGCCCAGGACCCAGCAGACACCAGATTGTTATGGGTGGGGTTTCGAGGCAGCTCTAGCAACCGCGCTTGGTGTATGCACTTGCACATTCGGTGACGTCTTGCAAGAGGTTGCTGGGACTGCGGAATAACCTCGGCTTAGTGCAGTCTTGCCCTCAGGAGCTCCATCGGTGGCCCCGATCATCAGGCGAGAGACTGACACGGGGGGGTGGAGGACCTCGAACAAGGGTATTGGAGGCTTATGTCCGTTGAGGATATGCCATTAGCTGCATCAGTACGCCTCAGATATAGTATTATTATTATTATTATTATCATTATTAGTAGTAGTAGTAGTAGTAGTAGTCGTAGTAGTAGTAGTAGTAGTAGTAGTAGTAGTAGTAGTAGTAGCAGTAGTAATAGTAGAAGTAGTAGTAGCAGCAGCATTAGTACCAGCATTAGTACCAGTAGTAGTACCAGTAGTAGTAGTAGTAGTAGTAGTAGTAGTAGTAGTAGTAGTAATAATAATAGTAGCAGTAGTAGTAGTAGTAGCAGTAGCAGAAGAAACAGAAGAAGAAGAACAAGAAGAACAAGAAGAAGAAGAAGAGAAGGAGGAGGAGGAGGAAGAAGAAGAAGAAGAAGTAGAAGGACCATGTAATGGCTGCGATGTCCGGGAGGCTGGCGAAGAAAGGGCTTTCAAGGCGTGCTGGCTCTTCCAGAATCGCCGCAGCTACACAGACATACATACATCCTCCTCCCCCCCCCCCCCCCCCCCTTAACACACGCACAGCTGGCAAGGAAAGGGCTTTCAAGGCGTGCTGGTTCTTCCAGAATCGCCGCAGCTACACAGATATACATACATCCTCCCCGAACCCCCCCCCCCCCCCCCCCCCCCCCTCCCCCGTAACACACACGCACAGCTGGCCATGAAAGGGCTTTCAAGGCGTACTGAATCGCCGCAGCTACACAGACATGCATACATCCTCCCGAAACCCCCCCCCCCCCCCCCCCCCAACACACACACGCACACGCATTCATAAGTATATATATATATATGCATACCTTGTCCAATATACTGAAGTAGCAGACAGGGCCAGACCACGAATAACCTTAAGACAACATAGGCAACAAATCACAATCATAACAAAAGTGATCCCAACAACAACAGCAACAGCAACAACATAGGCAACAATCTCAATCATAACAAAAGTGACCCAACAACAGCAACAACAAATCACAATCATAACAAAAGTGATCCCAACAACAGCAACAGCAACAACAACAAGAACAGCAGCAAGAACAGCAACAACAGCAATAGTAATAATAATAATAATAATAATAATAATAATAATAATAATAATAATAATAATAATAATAAATAATAAATAATTAATAAATAAAAAAAATAAAAATAATAATAATAATAATAGTAATAGTAAGAATAATAATGATAATAATAATGATAATAATAATAATAAAAAAAATAATAATATTAGTAATAGTGCTTCTCTGTCAATGGCTGATGCATTTCTGCACATGCGCCTCCATCGTCTCACCCGTGAGGGGAGTACGAAGAATTGACGATAAGCTCTAATGACACCCCCGCAAGGGCAGTTCCAACACTTCCAGACGGGCCGGTATGTTCAATGAAAATACTGGTCCAGACGGATCGGTATGTTCAATGAAAATACTGGTGGCACCGACGGGAATCGAACTGGTGACAGGGCCCAGATGGTAGAACTTGACCACTGGGCTATCACGGTGTCCAAAATATTAGTAATAATAATAATAATAATAATAATGATAATAATAACAATAAATAATAAATAATAATAATAACAATAATAATAACAACATTGATAATAATAATAATAATAATAATAATAATAATAATAATAACAATAATAATAATAACAACAACAATAATAATAATTAAAAAAAAAAATAATAATAATCACCAGGGGCTGCGCCAACACCTGAAAGGATGTTCGCAGTGCGTTTTGCAATCTCCCCCCCCCCCCCCCCCCCCCCCCCCCCTCTCTTTGCTTCGCTTCGCTCAGATAACACACACACACACACACACCGAAGCCATGGCTTCGGTGACCATGGCTTTGGTGAGTACACATTTTGCGGCGCTGGGGTTTTCCCGGGAGGGCCCCCCGGACCCAACTTTCCCATTCGACAGGGTACGGGGTACACATATTGCGGGGAGGTGCCGGCAATACTGCCAAAACCAGAGGAATTTCGGTATTTTCACGACAATCCCCTGACGCAAATATTTGCACGCATTCCAAAAAAAGCATATAAACATCGACAACGAGTCTGGGGCTTGACATCCTGCAAGTATGAGCCCCCAACTCCTCCTGGTTCCCGCAATAGAGAAAAAGAAAAACACGAAAAAAAAAAGGAGAAAGAAACAAAACAAAAAACAAAAAACAAAAAAAAAAAACAAAAAAAAAAACCACACACACACATAAGGCAAAAAATATTAAAAAATTTTGGAGCCAAAATTTTGACGGTAGATAGTAGACCGAAAAAACATTCGGTCTTATTAAACATCCCTAAAAATTTTGGCTTGACAAGTAAAAAAAACTCCCAAAAAATTCGGAAAAAAAAGAGGAACTATGACATTCAGGACACTCCCCTAACGCAAATATTTGCATGAATTCCAAAAAACGATTTCAGCATCAACATTAAGGCTGGCGCTAACCACCCTGCAAGTATTAGCTCCCAACTCCTGGTTGCTACAAACCATGATGAAGCGTTGAGCGGGTGCCAATCTGCGCGGGGGGGGGGGGCACATAATTTTCAGTTCCCTCCTCCCCCTACAGCCCCAACCCCCTGCGCCCAGCACCTTTCAGGGATAATGATAATAATAATAATAATGATAATAATAATAATAATAATAATAATAATAATAATAAATAAATAAACAAATAAATAATAATAATAATAATAATAATAATAATATAAATAATAATGATAATAATAATAATAATAATAATAATAATAATAATAATAATAATAATAATAATAATAATAAGTGATGAGCGGGTGCCGATTTGCGGGGTGGGGGTGCAATTGCACAAAATTTTCTGTTTCCCTTCCCCAATACCTTATTCCCAACACCTGTTCAGGGATAATAATTATGGTTACCACGACAGTTGGATGGCCTCTCGGCTGAAATGGCCCAAGTCGGCGTACAAAGCCTCCACTCCCGTCACAGCCAGCACGATCCCAGATAGCATTTTCCAACCTTGCAGCACACAGCCAGACGATATCCCGGGTCTGGGCCGATTCACCCATTCCGCAAGTACCGAAAATTACGGACGCGATACCCCCATATCCGGTATATACCCAGGATATTGTCTGGCTGGGACGGCACAAGATCTTCGTGTACATAAATTGACAAGGCAGCGAAACTTTTGCAGTACTGGTCGTGATTTTACGGAAACTTAACCATGGTTGCGGTAACTTTCTGGTAAACTTAACCATGGTTGCGGTCATTTTCCGGTAACTTACAGAGTCGCACTTCCCTTCACATTTAGCGCAATCCCCGACAGGATATACCTCCCTTGCACCACATCTTCGTACATAAGTTAACAAGGCAGCGAAAACTTTTGCGGTATTGTGGTATTGCGCGTATGCATTTGAGGCGTATCTTGGCCACCAAACAAAAACTTCATACATGCATAGACATGTATATACGCATATATGTATACGCATACACACACAGACACACATGCATACAAACATACATACATTGCATACACAATACATACACATACATACATACTTTTGAATACGCATACCTTGGTAAGTGAAAAGAAGGTCCACTCCGTCCAACTGTTACAAAATGGCAACAATCCGGGTGATAAAGGCGGGAGGAGTAGGGGCGGGGGTGGGGGGGGGGGGGGGGGCTAGAGAGAGAGAGGGGGGGGGGGGGAGGGGCTAGAGAGTATTAAATTAATAAATGAATAAGAAGATAAATGAATAAATAATGGAATATACTTATAGAAAGTAAAACGATCGATGCAAA
>WBZZ01005571.1:67500-73643 GCA_019918135.1 Paulinella micropora
GGGCTACCCATCTTGGGAACTCCTTAGTTCCAAAGACTTGTCTTAGGATGACTCGCAGGCCATCAGTAAGATCGCTGCCTGCCTCTCGCTTGTCCCACATCAGTTGCTGCACCATCTTGACGTCCTGCTGAAGGGCCCACTTGTCCACAGTCGAACTCCAACCCTCGAGGTCCTTCTCTGAGCTATTTAGGAGCTCCTGAAGCCCTTGTTGTAGATCCATTGAGTCCCTGATAGCGCCTTCGGCCTCCGCAGTCCAGTCGGATTTGACTTGAGATGCGATGACAGGAAATCGCTCCTCCGGTAGAACACGCAGCCGTCCATAGAACTTCAGTTGCGCCGCCCGCCGCAAACGCTCCGCACTCAAAGAGCGCGCCAGAAAGAGTGTAATCCTCTTGCTTGTCTTAGGGCTGATGCCGAGAATCATCCTCATGGGGCGCAGCATTGCTGCCTCCAGCTTGGTGAGCTGCGATACGGGGGCACGCCAGACATCGAAGGCGTACTTCAGCTTGGCCCCCACAAGTTGATTCCAGCACATGAGACGATACCTAGCTTGTATCTCATCTGCACACCACAAAGAGTACCAACCCGCGCTGGCGACTTCAGTGACACGCGTAGCCCGCAGGGCCTGCTCCTTCCACTTCAGGTCGTCGGTGATGACCACTCCCAGGTACTTGTACTGACTGGTGACACAAAGCTTCTGGCCGCGAAACCACACCACGGGCTCACCTCGCTCCCTGATACTTGGTCGTTTCGCCTTGCTCGACGTGTAAATGGGCATGGTTTCCGTCTTGCCGGGCTTCAAGTTGACTTCCAGCCGGTAATCTTCCGCGAACTTGGCCACAACATTGACCATCTTCTGGAGCTCGGTGCGACTGTGAGCGATGAGGGCCACGTCGTCCGCGTATAGAAGTGCCTTGATGTCGTTCAGCCGCTTCACATCCGTGATCTTGAGGGCACTCGCCAGCCGATCACACAGCTCATCCATAAAGACGTTGAAGAGTGTGGGAGAGAGAGGGGACCCCTGTTGGACGCCTACGCCCTCCAGTACTTCGGGGGTGAGTGCTCCATCAACTAGCACTTGCGACGAAGTCTGCTCGTAGCACCTGCGTAGCGTGCGCCAGAACTTGCCCCTTACACCCAGCTTCCAGAGCCTCTCAAATAGGCCATCTCTCCAAACAGACGGGAAAGCCTTGCGTAGATCGACGAACAGGACATACGACTCCCGCTTCTGCTGCTGACGCCCCTTCAACCTCTGCCAAAGGGTAAAGACCTGATCCGTAGTGCGACGCCCCGGGCGGAAGCCTCCCTGCTCTGGACGTAGCTTATCCGGGCCATCCACGAAGAGCGTTAGACGAGTAGCTAATAAGGACAGATACAGCTTACCAAGGCAATTAATAATCGAGATATCCCTCCAGTTGTCAGGATCCGTAGGATCCCCACCCTTGGGGATATTGACGATGATTCCCTTGCCCCAAGCTTTTGGAGTCCTCTCGGCTTCTCGAATCCAGTTGAAGTACTGCGTTAAGTAGCCATTGATGTAGGCGCCGCCATACTTGAGCATCTCGTTCTTCACTTTGTCCTCGCCACAAGCTTTGTGGTTATTCAGGGCAGGTTGCCTTGCAAGGACCTCCTCTTGCGTGAACGGCTTGTCCAGCTCTTCGCAAGTGTCTTCACCTACTTCGTGCTCCTTCATAGCCACCTCATCTCTGAAGCGATCGTTCCAGTAAAACTGCCGCTTAGCTTCGGCTTCCTCCCACTCCAGCGAGCCTGCTTCTGCACAGCACTCCACCACAACAGCCGCACTTGCCGGATTTTCCCGTGGCTTCACCGAATTTTTCCGAAATTCCTCCCACCGAGCGACCTTTTCCGGCAGCGTACACGCCAGTGAGCCATCCTCCCTTTGCACCGGCGCGGAGACCTTCGTTCTGCGTGCCCGCCAAGCCGCTTCGCGAGTAGCCAAAAGCGCTTTGAGGATTGCTCGCGTTGACATTTGACCGCTTCTTCCTGCACTTGCTTGAAGGAGGCGGACTTCTTGGCCCGAGTTGCCTTCCGAATTTGCTTGCGGAGCCGTAGCCAATTCAGACGGGCTTCTGCATTCGATTCATCCCTCCTGTATGCTGCGTAGGCCTCCCGGCGCTGTCGAATGAGCTCCTTTAGCTCCCCGTCGAACCAATTGTTGGTGAAACCGGGTCGTATGCATCTGGAGCCAAGGACCCGGTGCGCCGCCATTCGGAAGGACTGCGCCACTCGCTCGGTGACGTCATCTACCACCCGTTGGCTGTCGGCACCACCCGATAGGTCAAGCTCAGGCAGCTGATGCACTCCAAGCTTCTGTAGGCAATGCTGGAATACGTCATCGAACTTGTCGCGTAGATAATCCAGCGCTTGCTTCGCAGCGTGATCATTACCCGAGACACCAGCACCAATAAGCTTATCAACACGAAAGGACCTGTAAGGTTTCGCAGCCCGCTTTGGTCGGCGCTGGCCGCTCCACGTCAGTTCGGCCCATACTGCCTTGTGGTCCGTATCAAGATCATCTTCGCATACTCCGAACTTTGCTCCAGATGCCAAGCCAGGCGACGGGCAGATGTAATCGAGGAGGTGCTTGCCTGTGCCCATGCCGCGCTGCTCACGCCGGGACCACCAGTAGGACCCTTCCACTGGGCACGAGAAGCCGCTCAGATTTCGCAGGCCCGTAGCGACGAGGACAGCCGCGAGTCTCTTGCCGTTCTCCGAACGTACCGGTGCTCCCTTATCATCGACCTCCCCGTGCTGACCGACGATGCCCTCCTCTTTTCGGCTGCATGCCGGCCCGAGCTTCGCGTTGGCATCCGCCACCGTGACCACAAGACCTTTGGCTCCAAAAAAAGCTATAGCTGCTTGCCAGGCCGCATACGCCTCTGACGACTCTTCTTCCTGCGTTTCCTGGGGAAAGTAGCCGTTGCCCACATAGATATCCTGAGCGCCGGTAACACCCGAGGCGATACGCAGCCACACTTGCTGCCGGTGGTCGACGGGGGCTGACACCAGGTTGCAATACGGACCAAGGAAGTTAGCCACCGCGAATAGAACCCCACCCTTGCAGCGATTTTTCTCGCTGACCTCCGCAGGTTTTCCAAAAATCCGGAATCCATCCAGGCTGCATTTGGAAAGTTGCTTCTTGCCCATGCGGTGCTCCTGAGCCCCGATGACTAGCCAGCCCTCGTGCTTGTAGAATGATGCCCATTCCGCCGTGCCTACGTTGTCGTATCCCGTTTTACCCTGCCAGTTATGACTCGCGACGAGTAGCTTGAAGCCGGTATCGAACTGCTTGAAGCGGTGCTTCTTGGCTCGTTTCCGGACCCGACGGCCGCGCTTGGCTTCCGCCCTCGTGCTGCCCCCCTCTGCAGGTGCTTGCGCAGGTTGGTCCCCCACTGCACTGGCCGCCGAATGCAGGGGCACCACATACACATCAGCACACTCAGACACACACTTAGGTGCATCGGCAGCCCATTCCGAAGACACCACCTGCACATCATCGACACATTCTTCATGCAGAGGCAAGACGCGATCCCGTCGCAGCTTCCTCCTTCCGGACCGCCGCTTCCCCACGCAGATGGATGCGAATAAGCCTTCGGACACGTTCCCTGTCCCTGAACCTGCGCCCAAGGGCCACATTGACCCCTCTGCCGAAGAATTTGAGATGTTTGAATTGCTGCAACGCCGTCTGCCTGCTGTCATCGTCCTCGTAGACCAGCTCCAGCTGACGAGACATTCGCTGGCCTTGCCACTCCATTACCGGGACCACCAGACCAAGACCGCTCATTTTGGAGGCGATCTCCTGTAGATTGGCGCGTTCTGAGAGCCCCCAGACAATCAGATTACGCCCGTCCTTGTCGTACCGATCTACCCGCCGGTACCGTCGAGGCGGCGGTGCCATCTGCCATATAGCGCCGCTCGCCTTATGTTGAAGCGCCGACCCGTGTGCCAGGTTTGGGGAGGAAGGATGAGGCGCAGCTAAGATAGCCTCTCCACGTGGTTCAGGAATTCCGTCATATACGCGAGCCCTCATCCTCCCATCCTGGGACATCGGGCCAGAGCCCGTCGAAGAGGCATTCCCACGGGGATTGTCCAGGTCTTCGGCGATTCTACCTTGTCCCATAAGGGCCACAGTGGTAGCTCCGTGCTTCGCGTATTTGTAATCCATTGAGAGTAGTAGACGGCCAATGTCGCTGGCCATCACCGCCGCGCCTCTTTACGCCGAGGAAAGCGCCCGCCCATGCAAATAGCATCGGCGGTATCTGCAACACACACTACACGCATTTCCGCCGGTGTCACTGGACGCTGCCGCGTCGCTTCGTGCCCTTCGGCGCCCGCCAGCACCCCCAGCGTCGCCAGAACCTGCCTCACGCACTACACACACTCTTCATCGCATCGCCAACGCCTCTACTCTCATGCCTTATGGACTTTCGGCTGCTCCTAACAATACACATCATGAGGTACGGGTGTCCCCGAGTGGAGCCAGATCGGACGGCGTGCCGCTGAAACTCCTTCCCCCACGTGGGTATAGAAGGCGCGAACCTAGCGGTACCTATAGGGTCTTACAGACAAGTATAGTAATCCCAGCCGAAGCTGCTCAGTTAGAAATGCAACGGTGGAGGTTGTGAATGCATGGGGCAAGGCACGGCAACGCAGCAAGGCACTGGCAAGGCATTGGGACCGACTGAAGCCCCTCTCCAACGTGCGCGTCATCATGTATTCCAGTTAGGCAACCCCGAAGAAGCGAAGATAGGGAGGAGACAAAACCCAGATAGGATGAAGATAGGATTAACATGAAGCCGAAATGGAGCCGAGTTGGAACAGGTCAACTCGGCCCCATCTCGGCTCAATGTGAATCCTATCTTCAACCCATCTCGGTACTGTTTCCTCCGAATGCTCACCTCAACAAGATCACCAAACCGGAACTGGAAGCCCCAGGCATTTACTCGGCAGGAAATTCGGCGAAAATGGGCTAACCAGGAAACCAGACCCAAACCAACAGCCAAGAAAAACGAGCCAACCAACAATCCAACAGACAACCCCACAACCTGCCTGGCCGAACCCCTACCGAGTAAATGCCCAGTTGAGAGTTGCGCATATCCCGGTGACCGCCCTCCCCAAGCGGTCACCTTCGTGGGGAGAGGCCCAACCACCTCCTCTTCCCATGGAGTGCCATCTTGTGCACCCCTCCAGAATAATAATAATAATAATAATAACAATAATAATAATAATAATAGTGCTTCTCTGTCAATGGCTGATGCAAATCTGCACATGCGCCTCCATCGTCTCACCCGTGAGGGGAGTACGAAGAATTGACGATAGGCTCTAATGACACCCCCGCAAGGGCAGTTCCAACACTTCCAGACGGACCGGTATGTTCAATGAAAATACTGGTGGCACCGACGGGAATCGAACTGGCGACAGGGCCCAGATGGTAGAACTTGACCTCTGGGCTATCACGGTGTCCATAATAATAATAATAATAATAATAGTGCTTCTCTGTCAATGGCTGATGCATTTCTGCACATGCGCCTCCATCGTCTCACCCGTGAGGGGAGTACGAAGAATTGACGATAAGCTCTAATGACACCCCCGCAAGGGCAGTTCCAACACTTCCAGACGGGCCGGTATGTTCAATGAAAATACTGGTCCAGAAATAGGCCGGTATGTTCAATGAAAATACTGGTGGCACCGACGGGAATCGAACTGGCGACAGGGCCCAGATGGTAGAACTTGACCACTGGGCTATCACGGTGTCAATAATAATAATAATAATAATAATAATAATAATAGTAATAGTAGTAGCAATAATAGTGCTTCTCTGTCAATGGCTGATGCAAATCTGCACATGCGCCTCCATCGTCTCACCCGTGAGGGGAGTACGAAGAATTGACGATAGGCTCTAATGACACGCCCGCAAGGGCAGTTCCAACACTTCCAGACGGACCGGTATGTTCAATGAAAATACTGGTGGCACCGACGGGAATCGAACTGGCGACAGGGCCCAGATGGTAGAACTTGACCACTGGGCTATCACGGTGTCCATAGTAGCAATAATAATAATAATAATAATAATAATAATAATAATAATAATAATAAATAATAATAATAATAATAATAATAAA
>WBZZ01005572.1:0-63117 GCA_019918135.1 Paulinella micropora
CTCTTTCAATTTCATTAAAAGAAGAAGAAGAAACAAGAAGAAGACCAAGAAGACCCGCGGTGTCGCCAGGTGGTAGGTGGCACTAATTGAATTGCGCCGATTGCATTAGTGGCACCGTCTGCCATAAACATAAGTTTTTTTTTACCTATATCAGTGCCTTTCGGAAGTCTTTTTCACACTGTCAGTCCTAAAGGTTTTGATCAAATTCAAACCCATGGACTGTTTGTATTGTTTGGTTCTTTTCATTGTTCTGTTCTATTCTTGTGTCTCTTTTTCTTCTCGTCTTCATATTTATCTCCTGCTTCCTTCGTTGTTGTTGTTATGTTGTGCATTATCGTTATTAGTGTGGAAATCAAAAGGTCACTGTAATGGCGCGTTTTTCTTTCTCTCTCTCTCTCTCTCTCTCTCTCTCTCTCTCTCTCTCTCTCTCTCTCTCTTTCTCTCTCTTTCTCTCTCTTTGTCTCTCTCTCTCTCTCTCTCTTGTCTCTCTCTCTCTCTCTCGCTCTTTCTCTCTCTCTCTCTCTCTCTTTCTCTCTTTCTCTCTCTCTCTCTCTCTCTCTTCTCTCTCTCTCTCTCTCTCTCTGATACACACTCACTCTTTCTCATTCTTTCTCTCTCTCTCTCTCTCTCTCTCTCTCTCTCTCTCTCTCTCTCTTTGTCTCTCTCTCTCTCTCTTGTCTCTCTCTCTCTTTCTCTCTCTCTCTTCTCTCCCTCCCTCTCTCTCTCTCTCTCTCCATCTCTCTCTCTCTCTGTCTGTCTCTCTCTCTGTCTCTCTCTCTCTCTCTCTTTGACACACACACACACTCTCTCTCTCTCGCTCTCTCTCTCTCTTTTCTCTCTCTCTCTCTCTCTCTCTCTCTCTCTCTCTCTCTTTCTTTCTCTCTTTCTCTCTCTCTCTCTCTTTCTCTCTCTCTTTCTCTCTCTCTCTTTCTTTCTCTCTTTCTCTCTCTCTCTCTCTCTCTAGTAGGGTATGATATCACTTCGTGAGTGGCTGGAATGTAACCGAGAGGGCAGAGACAATCTGAAGAAGAAAAATCCACTAGCCAGTGACAACGCGGTGTTGTTTAACCCTGAAAAACATGTGTACACGTTGCAGAAAAAGATTGTGTGTGGTGCTAGAGAGCAGGTTGTGTCAGTAATCTTTCCTAGCAGCGTGACAGGGTTCGTAAAATCCTTTTTTCCGCCTTTTGATGAGAGCGTTATATCAGAAAGTTGTGCCAAGAATCGGTGTGTTGAGGTCGCAGAAGTGCTGCAGGAATGGAGCGATGCGAGGGAAGCAGGTACTTACTACTACGATGCACGCGTACATCGAGAGCGTCTACAATGACATACGAGTACCACAAGAACCATGGGAATTAGGGCGTGAGTTTGTTCAGTTTGAGGTGTTCAAAAAGTACATAAGTGAAGAGAAAGGGTCTGAATTAATTCTGTATTCAGAACGGTACATGGTAGCGGGGTCGTGTGACATTGTGTTTCTGGACCCGAAAACAGGAATGGTTTATATATGTGATTGGAAGCGAAGTAAACGGATTTGGGAACGTTCTTTCCAAGGCTTGACAGGGTTTGGACCTTGCGAAGATCTATCAGACTGCAATCTTGCACACTACCACCTGCAGTTGAATGCATACCGTTTTCTCTTTGAATCACAGGTCGGAAAGAAAGTAGGTGGCATGTATCTAGCTGTATTTCATCCAGGACAGGAACATTATAAGTTTTTATCTGTTCCTGATTATTCCAAGAAGATCGCAACTTGCTTCGGTATTCGTCGTTTACATCTGCTGCAGAAGTATTACTAAGTTGCGTGTGTTGGTGGATC
Organism: Paulinella micropora; assembly: GCA_019918135.1. Lineage (NCBI taxonomy): Eukaryota > Cercozoa > Imbricatea > Euglyphida > Paulinellidae > Paulinella > Paulinella micropora. Next base: position 1,817 of record WBZZ01005572.1, read on the forward strand.
AGGACAGGCAGGTTGCTCTGCAACATTGTTTGTTATTAGATTGCTTAAGATGTGACGTCAAGCTGTCTTGTTGGCGTGCAGTAAGCGATGCAAACAATGAGCAACAGAGGAGGCAGGCATGGGAAAAGCTAGTGATTCCAACTGTCCTGGATGAAGACATACCACTGACAGCTTTACAACCTTGGGTTGGTATAGGTCATCAGCAAACAGAGGTGGAGGTGGTAACTCGTTTGAACATACCAGATGGGTGCAAAGTTTTTGGACTCTGAGACACTAGCAAGCTATGAGTCATTTATTATTATTATTATTACTATTATTATTATTATTATTATTATTATTATTATTATTGTGGACACCGTGATAGCCCAGTGGTCAAGTTCTACCATCTGGGCCCTGTCGCCAGTTCGATTCCCGTCGGTGCCACCAGTATTTTCATTGAACATACCGGTCTATTTCTGGACCAGTATTTTCATTGAACATACCGGTCCGTCTGGAAGTGTTGGAACTGCCTTTGCGGGGGTGTCATTAGAGCTTATCGTCAATTCTTCGTACTCCCCTCACGGGTGAGACGATGGAGGCGCATGTGCAGAAATGCATCAGCCATTGACAGAGAAGCACTATTATTATTATTATTATTGTTATTATTATTATTATTATTATTATGGGCACCGTGATAGCCCAGTGGTCAAGTTCTACCATCTGGGCCCTGTCGCCAGTTCGATTCCCGTCGGTGCCACCAGTATTTTCATTGAACATACCGGTCCGTCTGGAAGTGTTGGAACTGCCCTTGCGGGGATGTCATTAGAGCCTATCGTCAATTCTTCGTACTCCCCTCACGGGTGAGACGATGGAGGCGCATGTGCAGATTTGCATCAGCCATTAACAGAGAAGCACTATTATTATTATTATTATTATTATTATTATTATTATTATTATTATTATTATTATTATTATTATTATTATTTATGGACACCGTGATAGCCCAGTGGTCAAGTTCTACCATCTGGGCCCTGTCGCCAGTTCGATTCCCGTCGGTGCCACCAGTATTTTCATTGAACATACCGGCCCGTCTGGAAGTGTTGGAACTGCCCTTGCGGGGGTGTCATTAGAGATTATCGTCAATTCTTCGTACTCCCCTCACGGGTGAGACGATGGAGGCGCATGTGCAGAAATGCATCAGCCATTGACAGAGAAGCACTATTATTATTATTATTATTATTATTATTATTATTATTATTATTATTATTATTATTATTATTATTATTATTATTATGGACACAGTGATAGCCCAGTGGTCAAGTTCTACCATCTGGGCCCTGTCGCCAGTTCGATTCCCGTCGGTGCCACCATTACCGATCCGTCTGGACCAGTATTTTCATTGAACATACCGGCCCGTCTGGAAGTGTTGGAACTGCCCTTGCGGGGGTGTCATTAGAGCTTATCGTCAATTCTTCGTACTCCCCTCACGGGTGAGACGATGGAGGCGCATATGCAGAAATGCATCAGCCATTGACAGAGAGGCACTATTATTATTATTATTATTATTATTATTATTATTATTATTATTATTATTATTATTATTATTATTATTATTATTATTATTATTATTAGGGAGTACATAGGCCATCGGTCCTTTCCATGGGCTGATTGGTATAAAGCTCCTAGAGTAATGTTCTATGCCGTCACTTCCTTTATTCCACCGATTGGTGTGGAGACTTTCCTTATGGAATGGAGGACTGGATGCACATGGCCTTTTGGCTCAGCAATTGGCAGGAGATACACTATTATTATTATTATTATTATTATTATTATTATTATTATTATTATTATTATTATTATTATTATTATTATTATTATTATTAGGGAGTACATAGGCCATCGGTCCTTTCCATGGGCTGATTGGTATAAAGCTCCTAGAGTAATGTTCTATGCCGTCACTTCCTTTATTCCACCGATTGGTGTGGAGACTTTTCTTATGGAATGGAGGACTGGATGCGCATGGCCTTTTGGCTCAGCAATTGGCAGGAGATACACTATTATTATTATTATTATTATTATTATTATTATTATTATTATTATTATTATTGAATGTTGTATGTGCTAAATATTTCACGATGCAGCAAGTTTGCTCAATAAATTCAGTTTGCTGAATCAGCATAGTGAGGCAAGGCCGATGGTATTAACATCGACCTTGCCGTACTGTACTGATTGATTGCACAATAAGTAACCGTTTGCTAAATCAGCATAATGCAGCAAGGCTATTTTTTCGTTTGTCTTACAATTGTCAGCGCCAGTTTCTAATTTCTACCTTTGTAGGTGATCGTGACGTCAATTGGAAGGATGCTGCGCTTTCATGGACACGTCCTTCTTGCTAAAGTAGGACGTGTTGATGACAAACGCGATATGAATGTCGTATGTGTTAAACATTTTGAGATGCAGCAAGTTTGCACAATAACTTACAGTTTGCTGATCCAGCATAGTGAGGCAAGGCCGATAGTAATAAGTATTGACATCGGCCTTGCTGTACTGTACTGATAGATTGCAGTGTCGCGTTAAGAATGGAACCTTGTGACGTCTTCAAGCCAGTGATCCAGCAGCGGAACAAGTAGGGTGTGCAAGAACAATTTTCTGCCTTTGTAGGTGACCTTGACGCCGATTGAAAAGATGCTGCACTTGCTTGGATATATCGTTCTTTGTAAAGTACGATATGTTGAAGCAAACTACTATATGGATGTTGTATCTGCTAAACATTTCGAGATGGAGGAAGTTTGCAGAATAACCTTACAGTTTGCTGAAGCAGCATAGTGCGGCAAGGCCGATGGTATTGACATCGGGATTGCTGTATTGTACTGTACTGTACTGTGACGTCTTCAATCCAGGCTCGTTTTTAGGTTTGTAACTGGGTTTGCGCTCTTGTAGAGGAGCTAGTTCACAATTGGAACCCACACAGATGCAGTGTCGCGTTAAGAATGGAACCTTGTGACGTCTTCAATCGAGTGATCCAGCAGCGGAACAAGTAGTGTGTGCAAGAACATATACAAAAATATTATTTGATTCTCCTTCATTTACAACCCTCTACGTAAGCGGATATCTGACAGCACTCTAAGTGAAGCAGAATCAAATAATTTATGTAACTGTCGAGTTACCGATAACTCAATTAGTATAGTACAGCAAGACCGACTGTATTCAGACTGGTTTTGTTGTACTGTCCTAATCAAACTGGATCAAAGTCTGTGACAATGTCTTTTCCGATGTATAAGCTTTGATTGGCATGAGACGACGGTGGTTGGTGAAGTTAGGACTGATCATTATTGTGTTCCATAGTGATTAATCATCATCTTGTCAGAATGTGTTTGATAATGTTTATTAAGGTGTGAGTAACTGTTTATTTCGTTGTTGCGGTTGTAATATCGTTGTATTTTATATAGGTGAAACAGTATCATTTCGATAAAGTAAATATGTCGCGCTCGCAATTCATTGCGGACGAAGCGTCTGGTGGTTCGGGTGAAGATTCACCTGGTGACGAAGGTTCAGACGGTGAGGCAGGAAGCATCGGTGACTTTGTGGAGGAAGAACAGGAGTTAGAAGGCAAAGATGATTTTAATCATTGTTTGGTTGACAACCAGCTTGAAGAAGAAGACAATAAGCTGCTGGAGGAGGAAGGACTGCAATGGATACAGGTTTGACTCACAGTTTGTTGTTACGTATTATTAGTCGATTTATCATGGCTGTTTTTTTGGTACGTAGCACTTGGAGGATATAGAAGTTCGTTCTCAGTGTGGCGATCAAGCTGATGAACCTAGTAGCGATGGCGACATGCGAGGGGAAGGGGCAAGAGGGTTCGTGCCTGTTCAACAGCAGGAGACATTCCAGAAGCTGAACGAGCAGTATGTATTCAACATGCAACAGAAGTTTGCAGCGAAATACAAAGGCGAGGGAAAGTTTCCGGACAATGCAGTGTGGTACAAGCAGAATGAACTTGAGAGTTTTGTTTCTTCTCATGGTTTTTTTCGGATCCCAGGCGAGATGATACGCAAGAGAAAGGAATTATACGAAACCATGCTAGCTAGGGCTGGCAGTGCAAGCACTATTGCTGATTCCAAACTGCGCTTAGGAAGTTTGCATGACAAGGTTCTTCGCAAGCGAAAGAAAACCACAGAGGGGAGCGCTGAACCGAGTCCAAAAGAAAAGAAACGAAAAAAGAAAACAGCATTTTCTTGTCAGCCATACGCTGTGCATCTTCCTGCCTCGCCCGCACCTGCTTTCTCTTGTATTTGCGCTTCTTTATTTTGCACTTTTGCTGCTTATTCTCCGACTTATGTTGCTTCTTGTTTTCTGATCCCGGTTGCTTCTTGTCTTTCAACTTCTTTGATGATCGTCTGGTTTTGCTTTTTGTCGGACGCTGGTAGATTTGTGGGATAACGATAAGAAGAAGAATGAACAATCTGGTAATTCTTTCCTTAATACTTTCTAAGAACTCTGTATTCTTAAACAATACTCCACATTGGGTACCTTACCTAACGATATGTACTGATGTGTTTTGCAGGAGAAAGAGATGGCAGTCAAGGAAATTCTGAAGAAGCGCAGCGGGTGGTTGACAACGCTAATCAGACGCTTGTAGATATGCGGGACGAGAAGAAGAACAAACAATCAGGTCCTTTCTCCCAGCATCTCTTCTGCACATACTTTTTAGACATCTACACACATACATGATACTTACGTATCCAACCTATTTGACTAACAATGAATTATTTGGTGTTATTTGCAGGAGAAGACAGGCAGGCAAATTCGGGAGAAAGAGAGATCGCAGAGAATAGACATTCATTACAAGAGATCATGCAGGAATTAGAGGCTAAGCGACGGGAGAGTAAAAAAGACGTAACGCGCAAAATATTGCGAGGTGGCGACAAAGACAGTCTGAAGAGGCGAAAGAGGAGGAGCGTGCAAAAGCAAGAGCAAGGATGCAAGCAAAGCGTCAAAGACAAACGGCACAGAGCACTGAAGAAGAGCGTGCAAAGGCGCGAGCAGGGATGCAGGCAGCACGTGAAGGACAAACGGCCGAGAGAAGGGAAGAAGAGCGTGCAAAGGCGCGAGCAGGGATGCAGGCAGCACGTGAAGGACAAACGGCCGAGAGAACGGAAGAAGAGCGTGAAGAGGCGCGAGCAAGGATGCAGGCAGCACGTGAAAGACAAACGGCCGAGAGCAGGGAAGAAGAGCGTGCAGAGGCGCGAGCAAGGATGCAGGCAGCACGTGAAGGACAAACGGTCGAGAGAAGGGAAGAAGAGCGTGCAAAGGCGCGAGCAGGGATGCAGGCAGCACGTGAAGGACAAACGGCCGAGAGCAGGGAAGAAGAGCGTGCAGAGGCGCGAGCAAGGATGAATAAAAAGAGACAATATCAAACTGAAGATGAACAGATGCAAGATATGGATAGTTCCAAGGAGAGAATGAAGCGGTTACGTTCCAAGCGCAAGAAACAGGAAGCATCCTGCACGGAGCAAACATGCGATTCAGACGATCCAGAGTCCAACAGAAATCCTGACAAGGAAAAGAAATCAACGCATCATTTCTTAAGTGCTGTGTCAGCAGAAACGCGGAACCATGTGCTTACAGAAAGGTATAATATTACGGAAGAAGAATACAGACATGTAGAAATGTACACATAGCTGGACTTCTACCTATTACACAAACATTTCCATTTGCTCTGTGTAGGTGGGGTCTGGATCCAGAAGTTGGTTCCTCTTTAGTGGAGCATGAGCTGTACGTTAAGAACAATTTGAGTTCTGTGTTTTTCTGCTCTTCCTGCTGTGAGATCAAATTCCAGAAAGACAGGTATAGCGACAGCGGAAAATGGCGGACAGTGTGCAGGCGATGTGTTCCTTTGAATCGACCCTCTAGTGTCGGCAATCCTTTCACTGCAGGCAACAGCATGATCGTTTGGAGTGCCGACAAGGTAGATGACAGCTGTTACAGCAATCTTTTCTACATGTCTAATACGTGTGTCAGGGTGGCAGGCCACCAGAACTATCTGGGCTGCGCATGGTTGAAGAAATGCTTATCTGTCTAGTGCTTCCGATTGCATCAGTATTCACAGTTGGGAACGGACACAACTATTATCGTGGACACCAACTTAACATCGGACAGGATTTGAAAGAGTTGTACCACGTGCTTCCGCGGCTAGGTTCCGAATAACGAAATAATGAAATACATCATACTTTCTGTTTATTTACAGTACTAGTGAAAGTCATTATTATTAAAGACTGTAGTGTTAGTTTAAAAATTAAGTGTTGTAAACTGCAAAGGGGCTCCCTACGCCAACCCCGCGCTGCCGACCCCGCCTCGCAGCGCGACAGCGCGGCGAGGCGGGGTCGGCAGCGCGGTGGTTGGCGTAGGTGCCCCCCCCCTACTGCTTCAGGTACACATGCCCTGCGGGCCCAAACACCTCTCTATCTAAATCTATCACACGTCGGCTCTGCCGGACCCGAAATCTTCTCATATGCTTCATTGGACCACTCAGCATCCTCGAGGACATGTGCTGTACAACATATCCCATGATCCGGACCTTGCGGGCTATGACGTAGACCCGATCGGTTACCTCTCGCCATCTGCATCGACTCGATATGATGCACTTCGTAGTCTGGGGATAGATCCTCCATTTCTGCTGATGATACGAGAGCTGCCACTTCTGAGTGCTCTAGCTTTACCTTGAATATTTAATTCAACAACCTTATTTTAATAACAAAGATGCGATAAAAAATATTTATAATATCCACATCGCTTTTCATTAATTTTTTTGCTTCAATGGTCTTCTATAAAGTTCGCAATTACATTAATATTGCTACCAGCACCTGCTGACACTGCCTTCTGTGTGAATGTCAAAACATCGTTCGGTGATAATTGAATATCGTATGTTCTGAGATTAATCTGTTGAGTTGAGGCGGCATTTACATAAATCTTAAAAATTGTCGTTCCGTTGGCGATAGCGGTTGCTTTTGTGTCTGTATCTACGATTGAAGTTGTGGCATCAACATCGGCAAAACCAGCCCCTGTTAGTGTTCCATTCAATACCATTCTGACGACATTTGACTTAGTATCTTCATTTGTAATACTTACCAAGGAAGGAAAGACATTTGAATAGTTGGTTAGGCTATTATTGAATTGTGCTTTATTCCTGATACTTAAAATGGGGCTTTCAGTGGTGCTCGTTTTTTCGTCTCCTTCCGCAGTATTTGTAATACTTGTATTAATAGTATTCGACCCCTCAATGAATAAACTAGCACTCGCCGTTTTAAGAATTTGTATTCCAGTCTTTGCATCATTTCTCATGACTGCTGTAAAAGGTAATGTTGTATTTCGCAGGCTTACACCTTCATTCGCATTCGCATACTCAATCATATGAACTAATTGAAATAATCCTGTTATGGGATTTTCAATATAGAACTTAATTGCGCCAAAACCAAGATACTGAAATTGAATTTGAAATACATTTCCTTTGCTCCAGTCTAAGGCTGGCATAGCGAAATTACCATCGCATGGGTCGTCCCAGTCTTCTTGGTCAATATAAACTGCAACACCTCCTTTAAGATGCGCGATATTCATTCCTGCTTGATTTTTGTAAAAATAAAATCCATCAACGAGATCATTTCCTATTCCAATAAATGAATAGTAATCTTTTGTATCATCCGTTGTCCATATAGCAGTAAAGCGGGCAAGGACACCCATTCCAGTTCTATATTTTATTCTCCTTTTACTTACTAATCCAGCATCTGCCGTTGCATTAGCAGTTGTTTTCAATTCAGCCATATTATTCAAAAATGACACAGACGATTTTGTTTCTGTTTTTGTCCATATCCTAGTATTAATGGTATATGGAAAGATTTCTTGTAATACTGGTGTTAATTGACCTACTACTGCTTCACCAAAAGCGGTTTTTGAATTATTTGTTTCCATATTACCATCATATCCAACACTGACATTTATAAATTCGCCGTCTGGATTTTGTGCTATCAAATTTCGTTGGTGGGACATTATATATTAACAATAAAAAAAATAAATTAACTAACAAAATTAATAATCGCCTCTTACGACATTAGAATTTCAATTCCCTTCACAAGCACACTTCGTTGAAGAATGGCAAAAGTGTAATGGTTAAGATTGTTTCCAGCAGTAGTTGAAACGAACTCATATCGCCTCTCAGTGTCAAGGCTCAGACCACTCACCTCATACCCGTCGGTATCCTTATCGCACAGGGGGCGGTTATTGTCCCAAGTATCAACATGAAACCAGTTGTAATGATAGACATCGCTGTTTAGGATAGCACTACCCTTCAACTTATCCTTCAAAATCATATAGTCTTCATTCTCAGAGGTGTCAATGTCAAATTGTTGAAGACGAGAGCCATCCAGAGTTGTATAGTATGAAGTAATTTTTGCATCCGCTCTGTTATCATTGTCAAAAGCGGTATTTTTATTTTCATCGTTGTGGAATGCGGAAGTATAAATTCTTCTAATTCTCTCACCCTGTGAGCGGTTCATTTTTACAACGAAATTTTGACTTGCTGTTGAGAGGTTCTGCTTCCAAGAGATAGGGTATTCAATCTTAAATGGGAAACCTTCTCCCGCAATCTTCTGCTGTACGCCAAGGACGACATTTGGGTCAGTCTCTACGGCAAGAAACAGATTTAAGTTTGAAATAGTAGCACCAACAGCCACCTGTGCAGCACCAGTAGAAATACTGCTCGCATCAGTTCCATAGAAAGTAGAGCGGTTAGTTCCCTCCCACACAATTCGCAAATCCAAAATTTCATTAAACCGATAGTCTTATCCAGTTCAAAAATAGTTCCAAAAATCATACCCAACGGAAGTTTAACTTTAATGACAGGGGTAGCCGTTCCATTACCGCCTCCTTCAAAATACTTAGCCTCCTCAAAAGGAACATTAACAAGGCTATAATTTCCAGCAGTGCTATCGGCGAGAGCAGTATCATTATGACGGCGGGCATTAACAAGTGGCACTTTGTAATAACCTTGAACTGCAGCAACCACTCCAGCAGTATTGACCGCATCAGTAATTGCCTTTCTTTCCGCTACACTTCCTATCTCAACTTTTCCAGCATTACACTTTTGAAGCATAGCCCCGCTAGATACACCCGCCCCGTGGTTTTCAAGTGCCATAAATTTTTCATATTTAATTTCAGGCTTCCAAATCATCTTAGTGTAATTGCCGACGTGTTGAAGATTACACAAATATTGACCGCTTCGGCTTCGCAGTTCAATTCTTTGTATCATTGGCAAGCAGTCCATAAACATACGATTATAACCAGCAGATGCGGCAGGTGTGTAAGTAAATCGCAAGACACTACGGGCAAGGTTCAAAGGACGAGTAGGGATTTCAAAGGTGCTTTCATTTCCACCAGCAGTTGTAATGTTAACATCAGCCGACCCTTCACGGGCAGTAAGTTTGTTCAATTCATACTTACCAGTTAGCAGTTCCTTAGTCTGATGAACCAACTCACCACCATACATTACTGGCATTTTTGCTTTTGTTTTTTTTTGAAGTAGCGTAGATTAACTAATTCACGAGAATATATTTATAGAAAAAAATAAATAATTCTAAAATAATTATTGTTTATTCATCAATCTTATTAATGTGCCTTTTTGAAGTAATATGGTTATGAAAACTTTGCTTACTACTAAGTTTTACATTACAAGTTTCACATCGCCATGCGCCACATTCCGCACAATGCCCTTTTTGTTTGTTGTGTTCGCAAAAGTTGTTCGGCTTACATTCTTTACACATATCTTATATTTACATCAAAAATAATTCACTTTGATTTCAACAAATTAAAGAATGAATTGAATAAACTAAAATAATTAGTTTCACGATAAACCAATAATGTCATAACAATACCCAAACCATTAAGATTAATTGCTTGGTCGTTTTCGTCCGTCAAGTAAAACCTAAACACATTGTTTGAACTAGCGGACAATGTTTTTCCATACTCAGACCCGCTTCCATCATAAATGACAGAGCCGAAAGGAATTTCGTTTGCTGTGTATATTTCTTGAAGCACATGATTATCACCTTCATTCACCAAATCCGATTGAAGATACAAAGTTTTTTCACCAGTTAGAATAATTACATTTGGCGATTTAATTAAATCATTAGCAAAGAAATATGTGGAGTTTCTATCAAACCCCATTACCTCGTGAATACGGGTATCACCATCAAATATAAATCGCGGTTGAATACCTCCGTTATTTGAAACACTGAATGTTAATTTGCCATCTTCTGGTTCTATGTTGGTATTATTACTGGATACAACATAAGTATAATTATTTGGGCTGTCTGCGGATAACACCTCAGATAGTTTATTTTTTAGATTGTTCATTGTGTAGTTTCCCTCAGGTATCGTAATTAAAGCCTCATACCCGTCTTCGCTAAGAGTAAAAGTATTATATGGTGAAGCCACAGAGTAATACGACTTCGGCACATAGATATGAAGAATTTTACAATGTGTGGGATTGTCTAGACCCTTCATATTGACTTCGTGTGTAAAGTCGCTATCTGTGCCTGTTATTCTGTTTTTACTATTTATGTAATAGATACCACTTGACCTGCCCCCTTTGTAATCCATTGTATATTATACGAATAATTTTTGGATATCGGATATATCATATTTTTGTTTATATTTTTGTTTATAAATATTCCATTTTTCTTTGTTATTTTGATAATACACTTTCGTTTTTTGATTAATTATATCCTTGTTATTTTGATGATGTTGCTTATTGTATTCTCTTATCTTTTCTATGTGTGCTTTTCTATATTGCTTATAATTCCGCTCTAATTTCTCTTTGTTTCTTAGTCTATATGATTTCATTTTTTCTTTATTGTCTTCCCTCCAATCTTTTCTGGTTCTTCCTGCTATGTATTTATTGACACATTCTTTTTGTCTTATTACTTCTCCTTCTCGTTTTTCTAATTCTATTTTGCTTGAACACGGATACAATTCTATCAATTCGATATATGCATCGTCGTATTCCAAAATTTTGAATGAAGTAGTATAGTTCTTTTTGCTTTGTTGAAATAGTTTCATATCATATCTATGTTTAGCAATTCTTTGTGCTAATGTTTGAGTTGTTGAACCAATATAAATTTCGTTAGTCTGGTGAGACCTGATAGCATAAATTTTCCCTTGTTGGTAGTCTGGCATATTCTTTTATATTCTTTTATATTCTTTTATTTAATACATAATTCAGATAAAAATATTAAAAGCATCACCATATCCGTGCTGTGCTTTTAACTTTTCTGCTTCGTCTTCTTTTAAGTCTGTGTAGCCAGTAGCAAACTTAAATCGGTTGCCTTTACTACGTTGGAGGAGGAAGTTCATACTATGCCAACCACACGTGTCCGAGGTGTTTGATTGTTGCTTTACTTGATTTACCTTCATCAATAAATAACTATCGGGGTGGCTTTTGTCAATTAGTCATTTCATTTGTTGTTGAAAGTCTTCCGTCGGTTGATATTCAGCCAAAGGGTCATACACTTCAACACTTCTATCTTTATTTAGACTTACCCATATAGCCATCCAGTGTTGTCCTTTTTTATTGCTCGGGTCAGTATTCATAATAAATCCGTATTGCCTTCTTTTTTCGGGATTTAATTTGTATATTTCATCACTCGCAATCGTTCCTAAATACCAGTCATGTTTTTTCATTATGTCGTTGATTTCACTCGTCATTAAACCTTTTCCGCTAGTTGGAGATAATCCAATTCCTACCGCATCTGATTCTGGTTCGGTTTCTGCTTCAGTCATATTTGCTTGCGCATCTTCAGGCTCTTGTATAATGGGTTGTTCTTCTTTATTGTCCTGTTCTTCTTTATTGTCTTGTTCTTCTTTATTGTCTTGTTCTTCTTTGTTCTCCTTGGCTTTATCTACTTCTTCTTTCTTTTTTGCTACCGCACCTTCTCTCCATAAATCAAATTCAACCCATGCTTGTTGTGAATTCAACACTTGGTCAGTTATAATTGGACTTTTGTATAGCCATTGTTTTAACATTTCAGAATAGTTTATTTTACCACCTCTTGATGGTTTTATGTCAGGGATAACATGCCCAATAAATCTTAGTTTTTGAATAATCTTTTCATTAGAAGGATGTGCATTTCGTCGTTTCTTTCTAATAGTCTCAGCAAACATACCATCAATTATTTTTTCCCGTTTTGTTTGTTTATGTTTCTCCTCTTCTTCCGCATCCTTTACAATAACTCCCTTCGTTCTCCTTGGCGGTCGTCCTTGTGGTGGTGGCGGTGGCGGTTTTATCATAGGCGGGGCTAGTGGAGCCATCAATAAACCCTGTCTATGTCGTCGTTCTGCCTCTAGTTCCTGAATAAGTCGTTGTTCCTTCTTCTGTTCCCTATCCTTTTCTTCCTGTCTTTCCTTAATCTCCGCCAGTTCTCTTTTATGTTCCCTATCCTTTATTTCTTGTCTTTCCTTAGCATCTGCTATGTCTTTTCTTTCTTGTCTCTTCTTTTCTTCTTCAGCATCCGCCTGTGCTTTTTTCTCTTTTTGGTCAATCTCATCAATCTTTTCGTATTTCTCCTTCTTAAGTTTGTCTAAGTGGTCATTAATGGCTGTTCTCGTATTCTGCTCAATCTCAGACAGACTCTGGACTTTCCTTAAGTCTCCAATCTCAAACTTGTTTGAAATACCCCGCTTAGGTGTAAATCCCAATCTCCGACGTGTCGGAGATTTACGTGTCGGAGATTTTGTGCTTAAGTATTTCATTAAAAGTTTAACAATTTGAAGTGTGCTCATATCATTTGTTTTATTGCCAAAATTAAGATAATATTTTTTACCCTTCTGGATAATATACGGCTTCCCGCTTTTGTTTCTATAAACCCGCGGGGGTCTTAATTTCTGTTTCTTCGTTTTCATTATATAAAACAAAAAAATATTTATGTGCTATATCAAAATATCTTTTAGAATTTAAGGGCACCGCATCCTCTCTGCTTTCTCTTGCCATATCCGAGTTTTGAAGCGGTGGCTTGGACAGACCCAGCATAAGGAACTCCAATACTGCTTAAGGCTCCCGCAGTTCTAGAAATTACTTTGTTATCACGAAGGAATTTATTAACAGCCAAAGCCGTTTTCCCAACCTTTGCCCAGTTAATTTTACCGCCAGCCTGCCCCTTGCCTCCTTGCTTCTTCTTGCGACCAGACTTCTTTTTACCTCCAGCCATTGTGCTTGAGTTAATAGTTCGTTTGCCGATTGTTGGAATGACTTCAACACGAGTTGTTTTTACTACCATATACTATATAAAAAAATAATTAATTCTAAGATATTTAAAATTCCGCACTTTCGTCTTCGACTTTCGTGCGGTTTTTAAACATCGTTTTTCGATGTTTATGAGCAAGCAAAAATGAGCGAAGCGAATGAAAGCGATGCTCATAAATATCATTACTTTAACCGATAAGCAAAATTTTTTCTTAACTCATCATCAACACTTGAAACATAAAGAAAATTAAATCTCTCCTTTGTTGCTTCGTGATACTTTTGAAGAAAGTAATCAAAATCAAAAGATAAGTCTAAGTGTTTATACACGAGTTCCATTTTATCCTGAGACTGGCTTGGAAAGATTAATGGATAATCTAACTGCTTAATTGCTTCTGGTCGTAGGTCGTTCAGATACTGACTAGACATAATCACCTTTGATTTATAGTGTCTGTTCTTTTTTAACAAATCGCTTACGGACTTGTCTCTTAAACCGCTCCCTAAATCATCCAAAACAAAAACAACCTCTGGCGAAATATACTTACTTGGTCTTTCTTTCGGTGCTTCATTTGTCTGTTTCTTTTCTTTTCCGAAATAAAGAAATTGTGGTTTCTCTATTTCCTCTTTGTCTTGTTTTACTTCTCCTTCGTGCTCTTCATCCTGCCTGTTCAGTTTGTCTAGTTCATAGTCTATCACATTCACCCCGTCTGATTTGAGAAAGGTATAAATCGCCATTGGGTTGCCTCTGTTCTTAAAGTGCTTTACCATTGCTTTATAAATGTAGTCCTTGTGAATTGTTGAAGCGATAATGACAATACGGGTTTTTTGTCTGTTGTCCGTTTCAGTATTTCAAAGAGTGCTGTCGTCTTACCGCTCTTCTTACGGGCAAGTAGAAATATGTTGGCATACGGCTCATTAAATAATTTATAACCCTTGGCCTTTTTGTTTCCATCACCCTCTTGTTTTACTGGCTTCACCTTGACATTGTTTATCTTAAGCATCATATATATCATAAGTCAAATTTTCTTAAAAATTAGACTTAAGCAAGAAATTCCAAACACACAACAATTCGCCCCGCTAAATTTCCTGTGTCAATATTTCCGCTGTCAGTTTCAAGGATTTTAAATGTATATTGGCCGTCAGTCCATCCGACAACACCCAAATTATAACCGAGATTTGAAATGTTTGCTATATTACTATCCGCGAATGTTCCAATAATTCCAATTCTATCCATGTAAAGAATTCTGGTTTTGGTTTCGGTCTGGTCGTTCATATAGTGGATAAACTTAACATTCATTTTGGTGGGTGTGAATGACATTTGGATATTCTTATTAAATGTTTTGCTTCCTCCCGCAAAATCATTGCTCAGAAAAATAATCTTTTGGTATTTATAGTCAGTCATGGTTATATTACTACTCATAAACTTTTTAATAATCAAAATATTTTCGCGGACTGCCTGCGACTTTTACTCACGGATAAGTGAAAAAAAGAATATAAGTTGTGTTTATTGTATTCAAAAAGGTATAGATACTAAATTTAAATGTATTTACAAACCGATTAGTGATTGGTGTGTTAGTTTTGATGAAGCCATTCCTTTAATGTGTTCGGGTAGTGATGCTTCTTGGTATAAAATCCACTTATACGAGTGCTCACTTCTTTGAAGAAGGTGATGGAAGGCATATCCCAATCAAAAGTGTTAAAATACCGACATAAGTATTAGCAACCTCACAAGGTAAGTTCTTTTCAGATAGCCTTACGATACAAAGGGTTATAATGGAGATAATGATACCCATTTGAAATAAGTATTTAATAAGTCGGCTGTCGGTTGGTCTATTTTTCATACAACAGCACGACCAGTTATCCTCTAATTCGTGCTCTATTTTTTTCTCCTCAGTCTTTAGTTCTACTTCAAGAACACGAGACTTTAATTCTGGAGTTAGTTCCATATCTCGGACATGTCCGAGATTATCCATATCAATGACTGGCGGTGGTCTGTGAAGTCTAGTTGTATTATTAGCCATTGGTTGGATATACAACGGCTCGTATTTCGGCTAGTTGGTTGGTTAAATCTTGTAATATATTAAGTAAAGTTTTATTTTCTTTTTCTAAATTAATCACCCTATCTCGGACATGTCCGAGATTATCCCTATCTCCAACGAGTTGGAGATTTACATGTTGAAATCCGCTTACCAATATCGGTATAAAGTCAGTATATGTTACGCCTTCAAGGTAGCCTTCTCCATCCTCTGCTTTCATTCCACTTTCAGATACAAATTCAGGAAATACTTTTTTGACTTCGTCCGCAATAAATCCGTGGCCTTTTTTTTCTTTCTTCTCATCTGATTTCCAATAATATGAACAACAATTTATTTTCATTAGTTTATCGCAACAATCACCGCAGTCTAATGTTTTAATATCCGATTTTAGCCTTCTGTCCGAGGAGTTTGTCCAAGCACCATTTAGCGGGATATAATTATAACTACCTGACGGCTCACCAGTAGTAGAGTTTGAAGTAGTCCAAGCATGAAGCAAACCAGTTGAAGAAACAATTACACCATAATTCGTATATCCTCCCGATTTAAAAAATAGTTGCGGGTCATTAGTAGAAGCGGGTCTTTTTCGTATTAATAAATTACCGCTGGATGCTGTTGGTAAAACTAACTCTCCCGACGTGTTAATATTAATCGCCTCAGTGTAAGATATATTGTTTCCAACCGCTGTTCCTGAATTATAATAAAAAGCGAGTTTTCCACCTTTTTGAATCAGAAAGTTTGAACCGCTGTGGCTTGATTTCCAGTTCGTGCCATCAAAATAAGCATCAAAACTTAAATTAACATTGTCGTGTGCCCAATTCAATAATTGAAATGTTGGATAAGCATCGCCGTTGTTATTGCCTGTATGTGTGCTCCTGCGACATTACTCGCCGTCCCGTATATTTCTAAACCACCTGTTGATCCCACTCCCTTTGTTGAGTTGCCTATGATTATCGGCTTACCTAGTGCTGTTGTTATTTTATCGCTCGTTGTTAATGTTGTTGTTGATACACCCGCACTAGCCGTTATTAACCCTTTTGTCCATAAAGTGCCGTTTGCCCCGTTTAATGACATTAACAATTGTTCGGAAGAGTTCTCCCATATAAATCCATCGGTTGAAGCATTGCTCACTCTAAATCTAACAGCAAAAGAAGTGAAATCATTGCCTGCAACCGCAGACCCTCCCGCTAGACTTCTGGTATTTGCACCTCCTCCATTTGAAGCCATATAAATACCATAATTTGTATTGCCAGTGTCCCACAGAAATATTCCTCTTCTATTACCTACATTAGTATTTCCTTGTATAACTATGCTTGAACCTCCTGTTGCTGTTAGTAGGCCACTCGCGGTTGCCGTTGTTGTTGATATCCCCGCATTTGCCGTTATTAATCCACTCGCGGTTGCTGTTGTTGTTGATATACCCGCGGTTGAAGTAATTGTTGTTCCCGTTATTGTTCCTCCATTTGTTATATTGTTTGAGTTCATATCTAAGGCACCATAAAACCGCATACCCCCAGCATTGTTAAAACGGACAATGTCTGACGAAGCACTTTTATTATCCAAAAGTTTTGAAATATAAAGTCCCGCCCCTTTTACATCAGATGCTACATTCGTAAATACATAACCTCGTTGGTTCGCGGTTCCACTTGTAGCGGTATTTAGAGTAAATAAGAAATACTGCCAATCACCCGTTGTCTGAGAAAAGAATATATCTCCTCCATTTTGGTTTAATATCCTCGCCCCATTATATGTTATATTTCCACCATTAATGATATCCACATTATTGAAATCGGCTTGGCTTAACAAATTCAGTGCCCTTACATCATTTCTACTTCCATTAAATATCTTAATTCCTGTCATGGTTTGGTCGCCTGTTAGTTTTACATTTTGCCCGTCCAATGTGTCCGCATAACCTTTTGTCGCTCCGTCTGTTGATAATGTTGGAGTTCCAAGGTTGGCTATTTTGCTACTATTACAATCTAACCCCGAAGCATTTACCCAACCGACAATCGTCCCGTCAATAATAAAACTTATTTTTTTCGCAGAAATTTCAAAGTTGTAATATGTTGCAGTTTTCATATCCAAACTAGCAATTGACCCGATATTACTTGTAGAATTGAAAACGATAAATGTGCCCTTTGTTGTTGAATTGATTGAATTTCCCGTTATTTCAACACCACTGCTATATGTCTTAATTCCTGCTATGGTTTGGTTTCCTGTTAGTTTCACATTTTGCCCGTCTAATGTATCCGCATACCCTTTTGTCGCTCCGTCCGTTGTTGCTGTTGGTGTGGCTAAGTTTGTTATTTTTCTATTGTTTAAAGATAGTGTCGTGCCCGTTGCTGTCGCGATTACATTATCACCAGCATATAAATCAACATATGAACCCGTTATTTGTATCGGATAATAGGCCGCGGTTGCTATTTTTTGTGCCACAATCTCTCCTATATTTGTCGCTGTATCAAAGGCAATACCGATACCATCAAAAGCGGTTGGAGCAGTAGCACCCCGCACTTCTATTGTTGAAGTAAATTTTTTATTCCCTGCTATGGTTTGGTCTCCTGTTAGTTTAACGACAGAAGTATCAAGAGTAGAAACATCAACACCATCAACAAGATTAACATTTGTTATACTTTGACTTTTCATATCAATCCCCGCACTAGCATTTATTATGTTGCTGAATGTTTTGGTTCCTGCTATGGTTTGGTCTCCTGTTAGTTTGACGACTGCGGTATCAAGGGCAGAAACATCAACACCATCAACCAAATTTACATTTGTTATGTTAAATCCTCCCATATTTAAACTACCCGTCATAGCCGTTGCTCCGTCCTTGGCTAGTTTCGTATCGGTATATGCTTTTGTTGAAGCATCGCCGTCATAGAATGGCGCGGGCAATCCGCTGATTGCTGTTGTGCTGTTAAAATTTAAAACATTATTTGTCAATGTCATTCCGCCCCCTGTTGTTGGAGCAAAAAGTATGGACGAGCCGACAAAGGATAATGGATAGCCCGTTGCTCCACCTGCCTCCGACGAATAGATAGAGCCCATATTATTGTTGTAATTGAAGAATAATTTGCTTGTGTTTAATGGATTTGAGTCTTTTACACCCACATAAGTAGTAAATGTTTTATTCCCAGTTATTGTTTGGTCGCCTGTTAGTTTAACAGCGGAACTATCAAGGGCAGAAACATCAATACCATCAACATTACCGACATTTGCTACATTAAAACCCCCCATATTTAAATCCCCTATCATCATAGCGAGACCATCCAATCTTAGAAATGGAGAGTTTGTATTACGCCATTGGCCTGTTGAATAAATGAGCAGTTGGTTATCGGCGGGTGTGCCTGTAATCAAAACATCGCTGTGTGTATTAATTGAGCCATCCGCGGACACTTTATCATTATTGTCTTCGTGCTCTGATATCCAAGTATCAACATCTTTGGTATTTAGTAAATTAACTCCCGTTATATTCAAATTACCACCCATACTAATGTTGCCGAATTCATCCACATTTATTGGAAATGTTTTATTTACCCAGTTTATTGAGTTATATGTTAGATAACTATTCATCGCTATTGGTGCTGTTATGACTACATCAGAGAGTGTATCAATTGAGCCGATTGTTGTATTTCTCCATTTACCATCTACATCATTATATGTTAAGTATTGCCCGACCGCTGGTGCGGATATGTTTGTGTCTATGAGATTGTATAGACTGGTTTGGTTCGGATTACTTGTATTGGAGCGGTGTTGAGTTGAGGCTTTAACTTCGTCGTTGTCCCTTACTCGTTGCTCTGTGTAGTATAAATTTTTTCCTTCTTTGACATCTGTTGTTGATTTTAAAGCGAGCCGTGTATCAAAGCGGTTATCAGTGAAATAAAGATTTACGGGTTCTGCATCTTCTGGCACTCTGTCTGTGTTTAAACCAATAATATTAGTGTTGGTAAGGTCTAAATTTGTTATGTCTAGACTATCAACAGCAATTTCTGATAAACCTAGTAAGGATTTATATTGACTACCCATTGTATATTAATTAATAAAATAATTAATTTGTAAATACTAAAAATATATTAATCTTAGTATAGAATGCCGTCCGCCGAAGCAAGTCGTAAGAACTGGGGTAGTGCTGTGGAAGGAATAAAAGCGAAAGCAAAACAACGAAAGATGGAGCATGCCAAAAATGTATTAGCACAATATAGAAATGCTGTAAAGCAAGAAGACGAAGATATGGAGGAACGAATAAAACAAATTGAAGAAAAGAACTTGGCAAAGGATATTATTACTGAGCAAGATAACGATAGCCCAGAGGAGAAGAGTGATAGTGAGGATGAGGTTGATTTCACTGATATCATTGCCGAAAAGATGGCGAAAATGAAAATCAAAAGAGCGAAGGCGGAGACTAAGAGAGCGAAGAAGAGCAAGAAGATAGAGCCCGAGCCAGATAGTGAAGAAAGTGAAAGCGAGAGTAGTGAAGAAGAAATCAAGCCTAAGAAAGGTAAGGGTAAAAAATCAAGTAGTGTAAGTGTAAAGGTATATAATCAATCTTCAGGTGCTAAGAAAGAAAAAAGTGATGAAATAGATAGAGTGTTTTTAAAATTTTAAATTCACCACAGGAAATGATATGAGTAATAATTACTATACTCTGGATTATTATAAGTTAATTCACCTTTTGAATTTTTTATAGCCTTTGCTCTTTTTCTATAATTTTTTCTTCTTACTTTATCTAAATGGTCTAAATGTGAATATAGTCCTATGCGGTCTTTATAATGTTCATATCTAGTATCACCAAAATTGATAACATTACCTTTTGGACTAATGACTTTATATTTTTTATTCTTAATGTTGGACTTTAAAAATCTCATTGTATATAATATGGGCTATAAACATACAATTATTAATACACAGAATGCGGATAGCCAACTTGAGGACACACCAACGGGAGAAACAAAAAAGACAAAAGAAGAAGAAGCCCTTGAAATTCACCACCAAAAGAAAAACCCAAAAATATGGAACACGATATGGGTTGATAAACCATTAGACCAAGTTTTCTTAGACTTAGCGGATATGAGTAAGATAAAAGATAAGAAAGGCAATAAGGGCTATGCTTGGATGCTCGTTTGGATAGATTGTCATAGCCGATTTTTAATAATCATTCCGCTAAAAAATAAAACAGCGAAAGAAGTATATTATGCTTTGAAATCTATACCTTATAAACCAAAGTCAATTACAACTGACAGCGGAGGAGAGTATAAAGGTGCTACTCGTGAATATTTTATTCAAAATGGAATTAAGCACGATGTGGTTGAAGTAGGAGACCACAGAGCACTTGCTGTAGTTGATAGAGTTATAAGAAGTATTAGAAGGTGGTTAGATCTTTTATTTGAAACCAATCGTAATTTTGACTGGGTAAGTTATATTCAAGACTTGGTTAATGCTTACAATCATAAAGTTCATAGAGGAATTCAAGCCAAACCTGTGGATGTCTTTGCTAGAAGAGATAAAAATAAACAGAGTATCACTCGGGATTATTTTATTGATGAATTCAATGTTGGCGATAATGTCCGTAAGGAAAATAAAAGAAATGTTTTTTCAAAGGGCGGAAAGACTTTCAGCAAAATTATTTATAAAGTCAAAGGTAGGAAAGGGTTTAAAATCATATTAAATAACGATGAGTTGGTAAGCCCCCGTGATTTATTAAAAACTGATTTTGATAAACCTGTTGATGAAGAAAAAGATATGAAGGAGCAGACCAAAGAAGTTATTAAAGAAAAGAAGACACAAGAATTGTTAAAAAGAGAAGACATTCAACCAGAGAATATCAGGAGTAGTAAGCGAGAAAAAAAGGCTAAGGTAATATTAGATTTGTAAGCAAAAAAAGAAAGTTGCGGTATTACAGACTTGAACCTTCGTCTTCAAAGTTGGAAAGAAACTCCTATACCTCTGTAATACCCGCACCCTTTCCACAAAACCCGCAATGTAAAAAAGTATTTGAAGTATTTAGAAAAAAATGGAAAAAAATAGACTTATTCTAGAAAATTCTATTTTCGGGAATACCACCATGCGGCATTTTGGACGACTTCCATCCACAGCGCCGCAGAGGTTGTGGCAGAATTTCACTTTTTTGCCGCTACGCCGCAGACCTAGTCTATTATGTCGGAAGAACTAATTCCAAGAGAAAACAAGACTAAAGATGATTGGCTTGAATTCATAGAAATTCAAAGACTAAGCAAGGATAGACTTATCAGATATAAAATAAATTCTGAGGAAAGAATTTCTAAAACTGACAAAGAAATTGCTAGTCTCGTTGAAAAGAAACAATCAGAGATAGTAAAACTAGAGGCGGTTAATGAGATGTTGCAACGATTAAGTATTGAAAGTAATGAAGTAGAGGAAGACAGAATTGTTCGCTTGAGAAAAAAGAAATTGGAAAAAAAAAAAAACAAAGAATTAGATAATTTCTATAGATGGAGAAAAGATAATCGTGGCCAACTTTCCGCAATTGTCATGAATAATATCATCGCTGGTATTGAGAACGAGCATTTATCATTTAATGCTTCGTTTAACAAATATTCAAGCGATGGTATTAACGAATACGTAAATGATAGCATTAATAGCAAACTAGAAACCGATAGGAATATGCACAGAGTCTACAGAACCGAGAGTGCGGATAGCAACTCGGAATAAAAAGACTTTAGTGTAAAATGTTGATTTAAAATATGTTGATTTTGCTTAGAAATCAACATTATCAACATACATTGGTTTTTTTCAAAACCAAGGGGTTCAAACCCCACCCTTATTCAAAGAAATTTCTATTACACATGCTTTTGGTGTGTGTGTAATAGAATATGGGAGAGCCGAATGAAATAGCAGAGGGAGTTGGTGCAATCAACCTCGCGGGGGGTGGTAAGTCCTAACTCTATTGGTTCTCTTTTTATGTCGATGAATGTGGTTGTAGGTTTCTGGAAGACTTGGGGCGAAGTTGAAGAGAAAGCCCCTACTGAAATGAAAAACCCCAGACTAGTGAGGGTTCCGCGAGATTTTGCTGTGCTTGGGAGAGAAAAAATAACTTCCTTTCAAGCGGAGCGAAAATATTTTGTTCGCAACCCAGCTGAGAGAAGTGAGAATTATTCGTTCGCTTGGGTAGAACGAGATGCAACCATGAAAAATCCAAAAAAGAAAACTTTCTTTCTGGTTTCTCTTGGTAAAGAAGAGGAGAAAATTCTCGTCTTTCCTTCTATCTCAGCCTTGATGAAAAAGGTGGGGAATAACGAAGAAGCAATCAATTGGTCTGTTCAACTTGAGACTTTGTAAAAGTCTATTTTGGACCCTTAAGTTTATTTATGTATAGTAAATAAACTTATTTTATTAAAATGGGGTTTTCCGTCGGTGCTCAATCTCTATCTCTATCTCCGACATGTCGGAGATTTACGTGTCGGAGATTTACGTGTCGGAGATTTACATGTAGGAGATAATGGTGTGTTTTTTTTAAACCTTAAAAAATTATAACTTTTTCTTGCTTTTATTTAAAAGTAAAAGTAAAGCGGAAAAAAATTTTGCTTGATTTTTATTTTTATTTAAAAGCGAGATTAAGAGCAAGAGAGATTTCTTTATTTTTCTTTTTCGTATTCATCAAAATTTCCGTTTTTTTATTTTGCTGTTTTGTTGCTTCGTATTGATTTGCGGGAGATGTGTCTGGAAGCCGAATTCTTTTTTAAAGTGTCATTTTGAGGGCACGAAAAATGACCTTAAAAAAAAGATATTATACTACTCGCAACTATATCTACCACTGAGAGACCCATCTGTAACACGCACACACACACACACATGCACACACGATAGGATAGATAGATCCTCCTTGAATTGATAGAGATAGATAGATAGATAGATAGATAGATAGATAGATAGATAGATATAGATAGATAGATACAGACAGACAGACAGATGGATAGATAGATGCATACATTGCATATATACATACATACCTTGGCGCCCATGTTTTCAACGATGCCGTCCCAGAACAAGGTAGGAGGAGGAAGACGTGCCGCGTAGCCTTGTTTCGGGTTGAAGGCCTACGGAGAGTAAAGGTCCAGCGAAAAATCGACCAGTGATTTTTCACCGCAGAATACGCGGTTTTTGCATAAAACTTTGGGTGGCCGGAATTCACCGCAAGATACGTTATTATTTTTTCAAAATTTGAATGGCCGAAATTCTTCACTTTTGAGACAGAACAAGACGAAGAGAGTAGCCAAGCACGGGGTTGAATGCCTTCAGGCTGTCTGTTACCGCAAGATACTTTAATTTTTGGCAAAAATTTGAATGGCTGAAATTAGACAGAACAAGGTAGGAGGAAGAAGACGAAGAGAATAGCCAAACAGTTAGACAGATGAGGGATAGACAGTTTAGACAGACAGAGAGACAGACTAGACAAAAGCTGACAAATAGAGGAATAGACAAGACAGATAGACAGTAGACATATATTTGACAGGTAGACAGATAGACAGATAAGAAAGTTAAAAGACAGGTACAGATAAGAAAAGCAGACAATTGATTTTTTTTGGGGGGGGGGGGGGAGGGGGGGTAGAAGCGCAAGAGGGGCAACGAAAATAGAAAGATAAAGATAAGATGAGAAAACATAAGATATGCTAAGATAAGATGAGATAATATCAGATAAGATAAGATGAGACAAGATAAGATAAGAAAAGGTAAGATAATATAGGTCGGACCGTGGCGGCGTAGTGAAAGAAGTCTGCCCTGGTCACGATTTTAATAATCTCATTCTCATAGTACACCTCCAGCAAAGACTTGACAGGTTCATTTTGAAAACATGCATTACATACATGCATACACATACACAACATACATGCATTACATACCATACATGCATTACATAAATGCACACAACATGCATGCATACATTACATACATGCATACATTACATACACACATACATTACATAAGAAACTTCGTAACATGAAATACATTACAGACACACTATTTCACACATTACATAAATTACCTTACATTTAACACATTCATATATGCATGCATACATACATACACAATACATGCATTCACACATTATACGCGTACATGTATTTCATAGACACATATATTACATACATACCATCATTTTGAGGGGCATTGAACTGAATACTGCCGACAAACGCGGCACAGGCATGGGCGCCTGAATGTATGGTAGATGTATATATATATATACATATATATATAGATATATATATATATATATATATTAGAGAGAGAGAGAGATCGAGAGAGAGAGAGAGGGAGACAGAGGGAGACAGAGGGAGAGGAGGAAAAAGGGTTTGTACCTCCGTTTTGTTCGCGCACATCCCAAGTGCCTGCCTCGTGGAATGACCAACGCAAAATATGGGGAAAACGCTCATCCTTTTCCTCCAGCCACTCCGTGATAAGCGCCTTCATTTCAGCGACCTCCGCGATCGTTGGGATTCAAGGAATTCCGAGGATACTGGCATCAGCGGACTCTGTGTCGTCAGCTTTGACGATCACAGCCGCGAGCGAAAGGACAAAATGGAACATGATTGCCTTGCTTGGTAGCTTGTCTGGGGCAAGTACTTGCCAGTTCTGAACACAGCACGATAACGACTTGAAGAGAGTTCAAGAAAACATTTCAAGTTGGATTTTGGTAGGCTGGATAGAGTTTTTTGGCTTTTTCAAGTGTCTCCAAAACCGTTTCCCCGAAAGCTCGACACAAAAAATAGTGTTATTCACTGTAGCAGTTGAGCTGTTCTTTTGCAAAACAGGTAAAGTTGCCTTTCAGCAATGAAAAAAAAGGCAGAGTTTTTGTTTCTTTTTGCGTTAAAGCCTGACACTTTCAGTTGTCTTGATAAAAATGAGGATATTACATCAGTATCAATATTGTAATACAACAATACTAGAAAGCGACTAGACTCCGATCATCTGTCTTCTTTCCCAAAGAGTCACAAGGAAAAGAAAGCGAGGCGGGACAGAAAGGCAAATGCAGTACAAAAATAATAATTTATAGTGACACACTCCAGCCGGCATATTAATACGTAAATCACTAAAGGCCCGCGAAATGATAGCTAAGATTCTAAAAAAAGCTGGTATGATGATTAATAGCTGTGTCACAAGTTAGCATTTAAGGATTGTAGTTACTAAACTTGATTATTAGCATAATTAATAATAAACTTATGATTAGTAAATATTGATCGAACTAGTTGAATTCATCATAGTATGCCACAAAGAACCTGAAACTCCTGCTTGTTGCAGCAGCTGCAACTATGAATACTTATACCATAGAATATGAAACAGTAACTCTCTCGATCTCTCTCTGTCTCTCTCTCTCTCTCTCTGTTCTTCTTCTTCTTCTTCTTCGTTTTTATTGAGAGAACAATTTTACAATTGGACTCAGGGAACGTCCACGTGAAAAGTATAGCTAGTAAGTTATACCTTTATCAAACTTGAAAGGTGGAAACCTAGTTATTCAGTTGAGCGTATTAAGGAAGATATTAAATTACTATTCAGCGGCTCAGTATTAATATTGTATTATAGTTATTGAAATTAATATTTTTGCTTAGATATATTGCGCGGTGATATATATTATTATGTTATGTTATGGTATATGTAATTGTAAAGGTGTAGTCGTTTATGTGTGGCGGCCCCCCCCTCTCCTTTCTTTTTCATGAGAAAAAGTGAAACAGAGGGGGGGGGGGGGGGGAAGTCGGGAGTGAGCGTGGTTGACCATATACGTCGATTGATTCGGAGAGTTCTCCTTCAGGTAGTAGACAAAGGAGCAAACCTAGTGTTCTTCTTCTTCTTCTTCTTCTTCTTCTTCTTCTTCTTCTTCTTCTTCTTCTTCTTCTTCTTCTTCTTCTTCTTCTTCTTCTTCTTCTTCTTCTTCTTCTTCTGATTCTTCTTCTTCTTCTTCTTCTTCTTCTTCTTCTGATTCTTCTTCTTCTTTTTTTTTCTTTTCTTTTTTCCTCGCGCGTGTGCATATGTTATATGTATTATGATGTTTGTTGGTGTTTTAGAAGATATGCCACTAGTGCTTTTTTGAATGGCTTGAGCTTTGTTTCATCTGTTATATGTTTTGGGATTGACTTCCATTGATCTGCAAAGATCTTGGTGAGGTATGGGTCTTTGTAGTTAATAAAGAGGCTGCCTTTTGTTGAGTATCGGTTTTATATAGGTGTATGGTATTGATTGGTGTAAAGGTGTTATTGTGGAGTGGTCTGTTGAGGTGTTTTCTAGGGTAAATGAATGGGTGATTTTCTATGCATACACGCAGAACTGGCAAGTACTTGCCCCAGACAAGCTACCAAGCAAGGCAATCATGTTCCATTTTGTCCTTTCGCTCGCGGCTGTGATCGTCAAAGCTGACGACACAGAGTCCGCTGATGCTAGTATCCTCGGAATTCCTTGAATCCCAACGATCGCGGAGGTCGCTGAAATGAAGGCGCTTATCACGGAGTGGCTGGAGGAAAAGGATGAGCGTTTTCCCCATATTTTGCGTTGGTCATTCCACGAGGCAGGCACTTGGGATGTGCGCGAACAAAACGGAGTTACAAACCCTTTTTCCTCCTCTCCCTCTGTCTCCCTCTGTCTCCCTCTCTCTCTCTCGATCTCTCTCTCTCTCTCTAATATATATATATATCTATATATATATATGTATATATATATATACATCTACCATACATTCAGGCGCCCATGCATGTGCCGCGTTTGTAGGCAGTATTCAGTTCAATGCCCCTCAAAATGATGGTATGTATGTAATATATGTGTGTATGAAATACATGTACGTGTATAATGTGTGAATGCATGTATTGTGTATGTATGTATGCATGCATATATGAATGTGTTAAATGTAAGGTAATTTATGTAATGTGTGAAATAGTGTGTCTGTAATGTATTTAATGTTATGAAGTTTCTTATGTAATGTATGTGTGTATGTAATGTATGCATGTATGTAATGTATGCATGCATGTTGTGTGCATTTATGTAATGCATGTGTGTCATGCAGGTATGTAATGCATGTATGTTGTGTATGTAATGTATGCATGTATGTAATGCATGTTTTCAAAATGAACCTGTCAAGTCTTTGCTGGAGGTGTACTATGAGAATGAGATTATTAAAATCGTGACCAGGGCAGACTTCTTTCACTACGCCGCCACGGTCCGACCTATATTATCTTACCTTTTCTTATCTTATCTTGTCTCATCTTATCTTATCTGATATTATCTCATCTTATCTTAGCATATCTTATGTTTTCTCATCTTATCTTTATCTTTCTATTTTCGTTGCCCCTCTTGCGCTTCTACCCCCCCCCCCCCCCCCCCCCCAAAAAAATCAATTGTCTGCTTTTCTTATCTGTACCTTCTTTTAACTTTCTTATCTGTCTATCTGTCTACCTGTCAAATATATGTCTACTGTCTATCTGTCTTGCCTATTCCTCTATTTGTCAGCTTTTGTCTGTCTCTCTGTCTGTCTAAACTGTCTATCCCTCATCTGTCTAACTGTTTGGCTATTCTCTTCGTCTTCTTCCTCCTAACCTTGTTCTGTCTAATTTCAGCCATTCAAATTTTTGCTAAAAATTAAAGTATCTTGCGGTAACAGACAGCCTGAAGGCATTCAACCCCGTGCTTGGCTACTCTCTTCGTCTTGTTCTGTCTCAAAAGTGAAGAATTTCGGCCATTCAAATTTTGAAAAAATAATAACGTATCTTGCGGTGAATTCCGGCCACCCAAAGTTTTATGCAAAAACCGCGTATTCTGCGGTGAAAAATCACTGGTCGATTTTTCGCTGGACCTTTACTCTCCGTAGGCCTTCAACCCGAAACAAGGCTACGCGGCACGTCTTCCTCCTCCTACCTTGTTCTGGGACGGCATCGTTGAAAACATGGGCGCCAAGGTATGTATGTATATATGCAATGTATGCATCTATCTATCCATGTGTCTGTCTGTCTGTCTGTATCTATCTATCTATCTATAATAGATCTATCTATCTATCTGTCTATCTATCTATCTATCTATCTATCTATCTATCTATCTATCTATCTATCTATCTATCTATCTATCTATCTATCTCTATCAATTCAAGGAGGATCTATCTATCCTATCGTGTGTGCATGTGTGTGTGTGTGCGTGTTACAGATGGGTCTCTCAGTGGTAGATATAGTTGCGCTTATGGGTGGACACACATTCGGAGAAATGGGCAATCACGGCGGCTCTTACAAGTACTCTCTTTCTTGCTTTGTTCTCTGTTTATGTATTTGTTAATCCCGTTTCTTCCCCCCCCCCCCCCCCCTACCACCCTCTTTTCCCTCTTTCTACACAAATACGTTGCAATCATATTATCAGATTGGACAGAACTGACTCTCAACATAGATCACATTGTTTTCTGCAGCGGCGTGTGGACGCAGAACCAGAACATCTTCTGTTTTGAATGAATGCTAAGGTGCCGCTCTCTCTCTCTCTCTCTCTCTCTCTCTCTCTCTCTCTCTCTCTCTCTCTCTCTCTTACATTCACACATGCTTTGTCTCCTTCTCTCTTTGCCTTGTCCAATGCAACTGGAACCCTAGTGGGCCTAAAAGGAGAAACTCACATACACACACACGCACACACTTTCTCTCTCTTTAGTTTACTTTGTCCTACGCAATTGGAACCCTCGTGAGCCTAAAGGAGACAAGAGGCGTTTCATACAACCACACACACACACACTCACACTCACAATTTCTCTCCTTCTCTTTAGTTTACCTTGTCCAACGCAAATGGAACCCTCGTAAGCCTAAAGGAGACACACACACACACACACACTTTTTCTCTTTAGTTTACCTGGTCCAACGCAACTGGAAGCCTCAAGGAGACACACACACACACACACTTTGTCTCTCTTTAGTTTACCTTGTCCAACGCCATTGGAACCCTCGTGAGCCTAAAGGGACACACACACACACACTTTGTCTCTCTTTAGTTTATCTTGCCCAACGCAACTGGAACCCTCGTGAGCCCAAAGGAGACAAAGGTGTTTTCCGTGTCCAATGGGGAGGCTTGTTCGACGAAAACTTCCGTGAGTAGAATTGTTGATGATGAGGTTGTCGGTTGTTGTCGAATGGTTGATGTTGTCATTTGTTGTCGGTTGTTGGTTATGATGTTGTTGATTATGGTGTTGTTGGTGATGGTGTTGTTGATGATGATCGACGAAAACGACCGTGAGTAGAATTGTTGATGATGTCGTTGTCTTAAATGTATGATTGATTGTGGTTGCATATTCTACAGAGCCTGTTGATGATGTTGTTGGTTATGATATTGGTATAATAATAATAATAATAATAATAATAATAATAGTGCTTCTCTGTCAATGGCTGATGCATTTCTGCACATGCGCCTCCATCGTCTCACCCGTGAGGGGAGTACGAAGAATTGACGATAAGCTCTAATGACACCCCCGCAAGGGCAGTTCCAACACTTCCAGACGGGCCGGTATGTTCAATGAAAATACTGGTCCAGACGGATCGTTACGTTCAATGAAAATACTGGTGGCACCGACGGGAATCGAACTGGCGACAGGGCCCAGATGGTAGAACTTGACCACTGGGCTATCACGGTGTCCATAATAATAATAATAATAATAATAATAATAGTGCTTCTCTGTCAATGGCTGATGCATTTCTGCACATGCGCCTCCATCGTCTCACCCGTGAGGGGAGTACGAAGAATTGACGATAAGCTCTAATGACACCCCCGCAAGGGCAGTTCCAACACTTCCAGACGGGCCGGTATGTTCAATGAAAATACTGGTCCAGACGGATCGTTACGTTCAATGAAAATACTGGTGGCACCGACGGGAATCGAACTGGCGACAGGGCCCAGATGGTAGAACTTGACCACTGGGCTATCACGGTGTCCATAATAATAATAATAATAATAATAATAATAATAATAATAATAATAATAATAATAATAATAATAGTGCTTCTCTGTCAATGGCTGATGCAAATCTGCACATGCGCCTCCATCGTCTCACCCGTGAGGGGAGTACGAAGAATTGACGATAGGCTCTAATGACACCCCCGCAAGGGCAGTTCCAACACTTCCAGACGGACCGGTATGTTCAATGAAAATACTGGTGGCACCGACGGGAATCGAACTGGTGACAGGGCCCAGATGGTAGAACTTGACCACTGGGCTATCACGGTGTCCATAATAATAATAATAATAATAATAATAATAATAATAATACATCAAAATTTGTGTCCTGGTTGTAGAACGGTTGTTAGCACAAGACTTTGAGCCAAAAAGCAGATATGTTGTACTTCGCTACTATTGATTTTTGTCTTGAATGCTTGTTGTGGTTGCATATTGTACAGTGCCTGTTTGTTTGTGGCCGCATCATGATGATCTCGTCACACATGCATTGTAGTTAAGCTAGTATGTATGTATGTATGCATCTACGTAAGTATGTGTATGTGGAGAGGATAGGTAACCGCGATAAGTCTTCAATGTCTGTTTGTGGTTGCATATTGTACAGAGGCTGTTTTTGCAGAAGATTTCTCTGGCGTATGCAACTTTATCACCATGCTGCGAACCGATTTGGTAGAAATATACACACGAACATACACACATACAATTGTGCAACTTTATCACCATATTCCGAACGGATATGGTAGATATAGGCAAAACATATATACACACAAGCATGCATATGTCCATTCACCTCATTTCTATCGTTTGGTTCATTCCATCTCATTCACTGATCTCAATTCACTCATCTCGCTCAATTCATTCATCTCACTATTCTCGCTTCACTCGTGCAAGAACTCGACAAGCATGCATATGTCCATTCACCTCATTTCTATCGTTTGGTTCATTCCATCTCATTCACTGATCTCAATTCACTCATCTCGCTCAATTCATTCATCTCACTATTCTCGCTTCACTCGTGCAAGAACTCGTTGCTTTCCAGACTACTCATTACTTCATCATATCTCACTCGTTCACATCTATATATCTATCTATCTACTATATCCTATCTGTCTACAGGAACTTGCGTACCTGACAAAGGACGAGAAATGCAGTATTGGACCAGAGTGAATGGAACCAAATCCATGAGGATATGGTCAATCGAACTGTTGTTGATTAGTTTGTTCTTATTATTATTATTATTATTATTATTATTATTATTATTATTATTATCATTATTATTAGGGAGTACATAGGCCATCGGTCCTTTCCATGGGCTGATTGTTATAAAGCTCCTAGAGTAATGTTCTATGCCGTCACTTCCTTTATTCCACCGATTGGTGTGGAGACTTTCCTTATGGAATGGAGGACTGGATGCACATGGCCTTTTGGCTCAGCAATTGGCAGGAGATACACTATCATTATTATTATTATTATTATTATTATATAATATTGTTATTGTTATAATTATTATTATTACTTGTATTTTTCTTTTTATTTATTAATTTTATTTATTTGTTTATTTTTTTCAGTTCTCCCGCATGTGTCCCGACAACAACAACCCGGGACAGTATGTTGAGATGTTCGCTGCGGATAACACCGCCTTCTTGAATGCGTACAGCTCCCTTTTTCTTTTTTTTCAATCACTTCCCTGTCTCCCGCTCTGTCTATCTGCGCGCTCTCTCTCTCTCTCTCACTCTCTCTCTCTTTTTTTTTTTCATAGTTGCGATCTCCTTCTTTTCGCTTTCTTTCCTTGTTCAATCCCACCAGTTTTTCCCTTTGTTCTGTTTTACAGCTTCAAGAAGGCGTGGCAGAAGATGCAGGAGTTCACAACCGACCAGCTGTTCTTTGCCAGAGATCCGATGTCCATTGCCTTCGGTGGCACGGTATCAATAAGTTCTGATGTATGCAGAGGGAGGTCGGGGCCGGGGCCGGGGGGGGGGGGAGAAAATAGCATATGTGTATCAATGATATACCATTGTGTCATGTAAAACACTGCGACGTTTGCTCTTAACAACTACAACGCTAACCACACACACATCAACGCTAACCACACACACATCAACGCTAACCACACACAAACAAAACAATAGCAAAGATAGCGAGAGAAGTACATATGAGATTTGTATGTTTTGATATGAAATAAATGTGTTTGTTTTAGAACACCAACAACAACAACAACGCGAACCGCTACGCCACCTACCCTGGCAACTACAACAACAACAACTATGCCAACCGCTATCCCAACGCGAACAACTACAACAACAATGACTATGCCAGCCGCTACCCTGGCAACTACAACTACAATGGGATCAACTTGAATGTCTTCAACCCTTACTCGCCCGTGAACAGCCCAAAGTTCTACCGACCATAAGCAACGGTTTATCTCTCTCTCTCTCTCTCTCTCTCTCTCTCTCTCTCTCTCGCTCTCTCTCGTTCTCGCTCTCGCTGTGTCTCTCCCTCTTCTCTTTCTCTCTCTCTCTATCTATCTATCTCTTTCTCTATCTTTCTCTTCTCTCTCTCTCTCTCTCTCTCTCTCTCTCTCTCTCTCTCTCTATCTATCTATCTATCTAGCCCAAATACTACTCCGCAAAGCCATAAGTATCGGTCTGTATCTATCTAAACATATCTTATCTTTCTACCTACCAACCTACCTACCTGTATCAAACTATTTTGTGTTTTGTCCGTTTGTTGCCGATTTGGACCTGAGCAATCTTGTCCTGCTTGCGCTGCTTGAAAGGGAAAGGGAAGTCAGAAGCAAAGAATTTTGAATGGTGTCAGCCCAGATAGTTAGATTCAATTATTGATCAACTTTAGATTCATTGTTTCGTTTGTTTTGTTTTTCGCGTCTTGCCAGTGAGCCCAATAGTCCGAGAGTACTGTGAGTGCTCTGGCCGATCATGACGATCCTCGGGCTTGAATGCAAAAAGTGAGTTTAGTTAGGTATCAACCTGCCAGCGGTATTGATCATGACCTTGTTTGTTTGACCACATATCATGTACTCGCTATGGCTTGGGATTAGTAATTCCTCGTCTGTGCAACAAACCAATCAAGTCATTATTCACTTGAGGACATTGCTTATGGCTTGAATATGGCTTGAATAATTAAAAAAAATCATTTCCGTCAAAAGATTTCCATTTTATTTAGTCTATGAGGCTACCAGTACATCGCCGCTTAATTTAAACATGATTGAAGAACACTTGCTTTCCGTAGGCTCGGAGCTGAAAAGAAAGCATGTAAGCTTTCTACGAGAGAGGTCAGGAATAATGAACACGCCTCAACCCAAAACCGCTAAAACTTGGAATTCACAGTTACACTTAGTGATATGAAGAAAATAGGTAATTGTCTTTGGGATGGCCGGTATGATTAACTACATTATTAATAAGCTCTTCATTGCCCCAGGACCGTACCTTATGCTACTAACCTCACAGATATTAATATGATGGTAAATATTTCAGTGTAAAACTATACTTTTACACATACATATGCACTAACTTCTATAAAGTATTTAGTCACGCTCGCAATTATTTATTTATTTATTTTATAGTATATTTAACTTGTAAATTAATATAAAGTTATCATATTGTATTTGCGCTCCCTTCCCCCTCACTCCCCTCCCCCTCCCCCCCCCCCCCTCCCCCACCCCCCCCGCCCCCCCCCCCCCCCCACTCTCCCACACACCCCCCCGCGCTCCCTCGCTCATTGATTTCTGATAGCACTTTTAGTCTCTTGTCTGTTCTCAGCCGCCGCAGTTATCAGAAGCTTCCCTACGCTTGAGTTTGCAGCCACTGTCACAGAATCACATGTGCGTCGCACACACACCATATCAGACTGAGCACGACCTGCCAAAACCTTTACCAGCACGATTGACAATTCACTTGTTTTGACCTGCAAGTTAGATTCTTTTCCTACATGCACGACGTTTCGACTTCACTTACTATTATTAATAATAACTTGTTTTCGATTTTGTTCAGAAATCATCTGATTTCAAGCAATTAAGTCAAAGTTCTTTTGTTAAAAGATCAAATATTGTCTTTTTCCACTCTATCATAAGTTGCCCCGCCCTTTTTCACCTATCATCAGTGAAACACACACGTTGCTGTAAATTTGTGGACAAGCCTCTGTCAGTTAAAATGTAGAAAAAACAATGTTTGACTGCTTTTACTGTTAGTTAATAGATCTGTAACAGAGATAGTAACTACTATCTTCCTATGTATTTAACGTGACCTGGTTATGCGGTTATGATGATGAAGAAGAAGAAGAAGAAGAAGAAGAAGAAGAAGAAGAAGAAGAAGAAGAAGAGAAGAAGAAGAAAAGAAGAAGAAAAGAAGAAGAAAAGAAGAAGAAAAGAAGAAGAAAAGAAGAAGAAGAAGAAGAAGAAGAAGAAAAAGAAGAAGAAAAAGAAGAAGAAAAAGAAAGAAAGAAAGAAAGAAAGAATTGAAGGGACGGAGGGAGGGAGCAAGGGAGGAAGCAAGGGAAGGAGAAAGCAAATAAGAGAGGGAGGAAAAAAACTGAAGAAAGAAACAAAGAACGAATGGAGGAAGGGAGAAGGGGAAAAAGGGAGGAAAAAAATTCAAGAAAGAACGAAGAAGGAAGGAAGGAAAGAAAGAAGGAAGCAAGGAAGGAAGAAAACAAGAAAGAAAGGTAGGAGAAAGAAGGAAAGAAAGAGAAAAGGAAGGAAGGAATGACAAAGGGAGGGATAGAGGGAGAGGGAGCGAGGGAAGAAGGGAGGGAAGAAGGAAGGGAGAAAGGAAGGCATGGAGAAAGCAAGGGAGGGAGGGAAAACGGAAGGAAGGGAGGGATGAAGGAAGGAAGGTAGGAAGGAAGGAAGGTAGGAAGGAATGAAGGAAAGGAAGAAGGAAGAAGGAAGGGTGGCAAAGGAAGGAGAGAGGGAACGAATGGAGGAAGGAAGGAAGGAAAGAAGGAAGGAAAGAACGGAGGAAGGAAGGAAGGAAGAAGGAAGGAAGGAAGGAAGGAAGGAAGGGAGGGAAGCGAGGGATGAAGCAAGGACGGAAGCAAGGAAGGGAGGGAGGGTGGGAGGGAGGAAGAAAGGACAGACGGAGGGCGGAGGGAGGGAGGGCGGAGGGAGGAAGGGCGGAGGGAGGGAGGGCGGAGGGAGGGAGGGCGGAGGGAGGGAGGAAGGAAGGGAGGAAGGGAAGAAG
This sequence comes from Paulinella micropora, assembly GCA_019918135.1. Lineage (NCBI taxonomy): Eukaryota > Cercozoa > Imbricatea > Euglyphida > Paulinellidae > Paulinella > Paulinella micropora. The sequence continues at coordinate 37,240 of WBZZ01005572.1, forward strand.
GAATGAAGGAATGAAGGGATGGAAGGAGAGAGAAGGGAAGAAGGGAGTGAGGAAGGAAGGGAGGAAGGAATGAATGGAGGAAGGGAGAGAGGAACGGAGGAAAGAAGGAATGGAGGGAGGGAAGGAGGAAGGAAGGAAGGGGAAGGAGGAAGGAAGGAAGGAAGGAAGAAAGAAAGAAAGAAAGGTAGGAGGGAAAGGAAGAAGGGAGGAAGGGAGGGAGGAGGAAGGTGAGAAGGAAGGAAGGAAGGAGAGAAGGAAGGGGGGAAGGAATGAATTGAGAAAGGAGGCAGGAAGGAAAAAAGGAAGGGAGGAAGGTAAGAAGGTAGGAAGGAAGAAGCGAAGGGAGGGAGAGAGGAAGGAAGCAAGGGAGGGAAGCGAGGGATGAAGCAAGCAAGGAAGCAAGGAAGGATAGAAAAGAGGGAGGGAGGGAGGAAGAAAGGACACAGGGAGGGATGGAGGGAGGAAGGAAGGGAGGAAGGAAGGGAAGAAGGAATGAAGGAAGTGAGGGAGAGAGAAAACTCAGAGAGCTAGTACCAAACAACAAACCACCAAAGAACATCACCAACGACACTTCAATACAACATTACATACACAGATCCACTAGAAATATATAAAGCCAGCGACACAAACATGCCAGCCAACTGCAGACCAATATCACTGCTACCAATAATAGCTAAAGTATTCGACACGATAGTAAATAAACAGTTAATGGATCACTTAACAAAGCACAACATATTAATGTCACACACAATACGCATTCCGCCCCAACTCAAACACAATTTAGGTTAGCATCTTTGATGTTAACCGTTGTTAAAACCTAGATTCGAAATATATTTGTTTCCGTAACCGGTTTCGGTTTTTCCGGAACGTTTCGTCAGCGAAACTGACGAAACTGTTTTTAATATTGTGTACACCGGTCTTTGATTCATTCCTTTTCGCCGGGTGAAGCCCAGCGAGTTTTCTTTCACTCCTTGTCTCCGGTTGAGGCTGGCTCAACTTGCTTTGCCTTCCTTGTGCTTTGCTTGTGGAATCGAGAAAACCCTTTTCCCACCCGCCCTTTTACAATTAATACATGTCTGCTCTGCTTCCCGCTGTTCCGTCTTGCTAGCTTTTAATGTCTTCTTGTATTAATAGCTCGGTTTCATGCACCCACCTTCGCCCTTTTGCTACTCCACCGTTTATATATTTTATTCAAGTTGTAGCGTTTTGTTGCCTCGTTTAACCCATATATTTAAAGCCGGCACATTTAAGTAAACCCTCCCGTCGCCTACGGTTCGCTGCTTACTTTCTGCACAGGAGCGCCAGCTGAAGTCCTCTTCGTTCACGCTTTCCCTTTTCCCTCTTCCCCACTTCCCCTCTCTTCCCTTCTCTCCCTCTCTCCCTTTCCCTCTCTCTCCCCCTCTCTCTCTCTCCCTCGTCTCCTTGGTCAAGGTTTTGTTTCAAGTTGGTGCGTGGCTCCCTTTCCGTATTTCTGGTTTTCTAAGTCCCAGTAGCCCACCACACCTCTCCCTTTATAGCAATCCCACCCTCCCTCGTTTAGGCTCTAAGTCAGAGTAAGTAACCTGTGAGCAAATGTAAATGTCGTTTCCGTACGCAAATAGCGATACTCTAGTACGGAACTAATGGTAGCTCGGTTACCAACTCAGAGCGGCTGAATTTAGTCAATCACGCCCATACCTCTCTTGGCTCGTTCGAGCTGAATGATCCAGTCGCATTTATTATTAAATACGGTTTACGAATTTATTGAGGGTCTAGTTTTAACCATGACGATCCAAACAATTGAACCAAATGCATAAATATAAAGAAAAGGAAGACCTAGTCCTAGCGCTGCATGTAGACCTCTCAAAAGCTTACGACACAGTAGAGCACGCAAAACTACTCGACAAACTTCGACGAAATTTCAATTTCACCGAAGATACTGTCAGTTTCTTTGCAACCTACTTTTCGAACCGTGTCCAAGAGGTACATACACAACATGCCAAATCACAGAAACGCACCATCGCACACGGCATCCCACAAGGCAGCACACTTTCCACTGCTTTCTTCCTACTTTATATAAATGACATAATCAACATCATACAGCAAGGAACAGTATACACATACGCAGACGACACAGCACTAAAAAAACCTCACACAAGAAGAAAAAGATATATATATAATATTATATATATATAGAGAGAGAGAGGAAAAGAGAGAGAGAGAGAGAGAGATCGAGAGAGAGAGAGAGAGATCGAGAGAGAGAGAGAGAGAGAGAGAGAGAGAAGAGCGAGAGAGCGAGCGAGCGAGAGAGAGAGAGAGAGAGAGAGAGAGAGAGAGAGAGAACAATCACACATACCACAAGGCAACAGATTATCCACCACCTTCTTCCTACTCTACATTAACGACACAATCAATATTATACAACAAGGAACAGTATATGCATATGCAGACGACACAACACGTATAATAACAGCCAAAACTCCTACAGACTTACAACAAGAAACACAAGCAGAAATAACTAAGCTAATAAACTACTTCCACTCTAATAACCTAGTACCCAACCCAACAAAAACAACATACACAATTTTCCATAAAACAAAACAAAATATCACAATAACAATAAACAACCACACCCTCGAGCAATGCCAACACGCAAAACTCCTGGGCATAACACTACAACATAACCTTAAATATGACCAACATATCAACAACATAATCCGTAAACTCCAGCCCGCAATCAACTCATTATTATATGCTAAAAAATATTTAAACATAAAAACAATGAAACAACTATACTACACACACATACATCCACACCTCATACAAAACATTTCCATCTGGGGGACGCATGACAACAAAAGAAATGTATACAACCACTCATAAAAATACACACAAAAAATAATCAGAATAATTGCAAAAACACACTACCGCGCACATACCAAACCAATCCTAAATCAACTCAAACTGCTCGAAATCACCCACCAATATACCCTCCGTGAACACAGCACGATAACGACTTGAAGAGAGTTCAAGAAAACATTTCAAGTTGAATTTTGGTAGGCTGGATAGAGTTTTTTGGCTTTTTCAAGTCTCCAAAACCGTTTCCCCGAAAGCTCGACACAAAAAATGGTGTTATTCACTGTAGCCGTTGAGCCGTTCTTTTGCAAAACAGGTAAAGTTGCCTTTCAGCAATGAAAAAAAAGGCAGAGTTTTTGTTTCTTTTTGCGTTAAAGCCTGACACTTTAAGTTGTCTTGATAAAAATGAGGATATTAAATCAGTATCAATATTGTAATACAACAATACTAGAAAGCGACTAGACTCCGATCATCTGTCTTCTTTCCCAAAGAGTCACAAGGAAAAGAAAGCGAGGCGGGACAGAAAGGCAAATGCAGTACAAAAATAATAATTTATAGTGACACACTCCAGCCAGCATATTAATACGTAAATCACTAAAGGCCCGCGAAATGATAGCTAAGATTCTAAAAAAAGCTGGTATGATGATGAATAGCTCTGTGTCACAAGTTAGCATTTAAGGATTGTAGTTACTAAACTTGATTATTAGCATAATTAATAATAAACTTATGATTAGTAAATATTGATCGAACTAGTTGAATTCATCATAGTATGCCACAAAGAACCTGAAACTCCTGCTTGTTGCAGCAGCTGCAACTATGAATACTTATACCATAGAATATGAAACAGTAACTCTCTCGATCTCTCTCTCTCTGTCTCTGTCTCTCTCTCTCTCTCTCTCTCTCTCTCTCTCTCTCTTTCTCTGTTCTTCTTCTTCTTCTTCTTCTTCGTTTTTATTGAGAGAACAATTTTACAATTGGACTCAGGGAACGTCCACGTGAAAAGTATAGCTAGTAAGTTATACCTTTATCAAACTTGAAAGGTGGAAACCTAGTTATTCAGTTGAGCGTATTAAGGAAGATATTAAATTACTATTCAGCGGCTCAGTATTAATATTGTATTATAGTTATTGAAATTAATATTTTTGCTTAGATATATTGCGCGGTGATATATATTATTATGTTATGTTATGGTATATGTAATTGTAAAGGTGTAGTTGTTTATGTGTGGCGGCCCCCCCCTCTCCTTTCTTTTTCATGAGAAAAAGTGAAACAGAGGGGGGGGGGAAGTCGGGAGTGGGCGTGGTTGACCATATACGTCGATTGATTCGGAGAGTTCTCCTTCAGGTAGTAGACAAAGGAGCAAACCTAGTGTTCTTCTTCTTCTTCTTCTTCTTCTTCTTCTTCTTCTTCTTCTTCTTCTTCTTCTTCTTCTTCTTCTTCTTCTTCTGATTCTTCTTCTTCTGATTCTTCTTCTTCTTTTTTTTTTCTTTTCTTTTTTCCTCGCGCGTGTGCATATGTTATATGTATTATGATGTTTGTTGGTGTTTTAGAAGATATGCCATTAGTGCTTTTTTGAATGGCTTGAGCTTTGTTTCATCTGTTATATGTTTTGGGATTGACTTCCATTGATCTGCAAAGATCTTGGTGAGGTATGGGTCTTTGTGGTTAACAAAGAGGCTGCCTTTTGTTGAGTATCGGTTTTATATAGGTGTATGGTATTGATTGGTGTAAAGGTGTTATTGTGGAGTGGTCTGTTGAGGTGTTTTCTAGGGTAAATGAATGGGTGATTTTCTATGCATACACGGAGGGTATATTGGTGGGTGATTTCGAGCAGTTTGAGTTGATTTAGGATTGGTTTGGTATGTGCGCGGTAGTGTGTTTTTGCAATTATTCTGATTATTTTTTGTGTGTATTTTTATGAGTGGTTGTATACATTTCTTTTGTTGTCATGCGTCCCCCAGATGGAAATGTTTTGTATGAGGTGTGGATGTATGTGTGTGTAGTATAGTTGTTTCATTGTTTTTATGTTTAAATATTTTTTAGCATATAATAATGAGTTGATTGCGGGCTGGAGTTTACGGATTATGTTGTTGATATGTTGGTCATATTTAAGGTTATGATGTAGTGTTATGCCCAGGAGTTTTGCGTGTTGGCATTGCTCGAGGGTGTGGTTGTTTATTGTTATTGTGATATTTTGTTTTGTTTTATGGAAAATTGTGTATGTTGTTTTTGTTGGGTTGGGTACTAGGTTATTAGAGTGGAAGTAGTTTATTAGCTTAGTTATTTCTGCTTGTGTTTCTTGTTGTAAGTCTGTAGGAGTTTTGGCTGTTATTATACGTGTTGTGTCGTCTGCATATGCATATACTGTTCCTTGTTGTATAATATTGATTGTGTCGTTAATGTAGAGTAGGAAGAAGGTGGTGGATAATCTGTTGCCTTGTGGTATGTGTGATTGTTCTCTCTCTCTCTCTCTCTCTCTCTCTCTCTCTCTCGCTCGCTCTCTCGCTCTTCTCTCTCTCTCTCTCTCGATCTCTCTCTCTCTCTCGATCTCTCTCTCTCTCTCTCTCTCTCTATCTCTCTATCTCTCTCTCTCTCTCTCTCTTTCTATCTCTCTATCTCTATCTCTCTCTCTCTCTCTCTCTCGATCTCTCTCTCTCTCTCTCTCTCTCTCTCTCTCTCTCTCTCTCTCTCTCTCTCTTTTCTTCTCTCTCTCTCTATATATAATATTATATATATATATATCTTTTTCTTCTTGTGTGAGGTTTTTTTAGTGTTGTGTCGTCTGCGTATGTGTATACTGTTCCTTGCTGTATGATGTTGATTATGTCATTTACATAAAGTAGGAAGAAAGTAGTGGAAAGTGTGCTGCCTTGTGGGATGCCGTGTGCGATGGTGCGTTTCTGTGATTTGGCATGTTGTGTATGTACCTCTTGGACACGGTTCGAAAAGTAGGTTGCAAAGAAACTGACAGTATCTTCGGTGAAATTGAAATTTCGTCGAAGTTTGTCGAGTAGTTTTGCGTGCTCTACTGTGTCGTAAGCTTTTGAGAGGTCTACATGCAGCGCTAGGACTAGGTCTTCCTTTTCTTTATATTTATGCATTTGGTTCAATTGTTTGGATCGTCATGGTTAAAACTAGACCCTCAATAAATTCGTAAACCGTATTTAATAATAAATGCGACTGGATCATTCAGCTCGAACGAGCCAAGAGAGGTATGGGCGTGATTGACTAAATTCAGCCGCTCTGAGTTGGTAACCGAGCTACCATTAGTTCCGTACTAGAGTATCGCTATTTGCGTACGGAAACGACATTTACATTTGCTCACAGGTTACTTACTCTGACTTAGAGCCTAAACGAGGGAGGGTGGGATTGCTATAAAGGGAGAGGTGTGGTGGGCTACTGGGACTTAGAGGACCAGAAATACGGAAAGGGAGCCACGCACCAACTTGAAACAAAACCTTGACCAAGGAGACGAGGGAGAGAGAGAGAGGGGGAGAGAGAGGGAAAGGGAGAGAGGGAGAGAAGGGAAGAGAGGGGAAGTGGGGAAGAGGGAAAAGGGAAAGCGTGAACGAAGAGGACTTCAGCTGGCGCTCCTGTGCAGAAAGTAAGCAGCGAACCGTAGGCGACGGGAGGGTTTACTTAAATGTGCCGGCTTTAAATATATGGGTTAAACGAGGCAACAAAACGCTACAACTTGAATAAAATATATAAACGGTGGAGTAGCAAAAGGGCGAAGGTGGGTGCATGAAACCGAGCTATTAATACAAGAAGACATTAAAAGCTAGCAAGACGGAACAGCGGGAAGCAGAGCAGACATGTATTAATTGTAAAAGGGCGGGTGGGAAAAGGGTTTTCTCGATTCCACAAGCAAAGCACAAGGAAGGCAAAGCAAGTTGAGCCAGCCTCAACCGGAGACAAGGAGTGAAAGAAAACTCGCTGGGCTTCACCCGGCGAAAAGGAATGAATCAAAGACCGGTGTACACAATATTAAAAACAGTTTCGTCAGTTTCGCTGACGAAACGTTCCGGAAAAACCGAAACCGGTTACGGAAACAAATATATTTCGAATCTAGGTTTTAACAACGGTTAACATCAAAGATGCTAACCTAAATTGTGTTTGAGTTGGGGCGGAATGCGTATTGTGTGTGACATTAATATGTTGTGCTTTGTTAAGTGATCCATTAACTGTTTATTTACTATCGTGTCGAATACTTTAGCTATTATTGGTAGCAGTGATATTGGTCTGCAGTTGGCTGGCATGTTTGTGTCGCTGGCTTTATATATTTCTAGTGGATCTGTGTATGTAATGTTGTATTGAAGTGTCGTTGGTGATGTTCTTTGGTGGTTTGTTGTTTGGTACTAGCTCTCTGAGTTTTCTCTCTCCCTCACTTCCTTCATTCCTTCTTCCCTTCCTTCCTCCCTTCCTTCCTCCCTCCATCCCTCCCTGTGTCCTTTCTTCCTCCCTCCCTCCCTCTTTTCTATCCTTCCTTGCTTCCTTGCTTGCTTCATCCCTCGCTTCCCTCCCTTGCTTCCTTCCTCTCTCCCTCCCTTCGCTTCTTCCTTCCTACCTTCTTACCTTCCTCCCTTCCTTTTTTCCTTCCTGCCTCCTTTCTCAATTCATTCCTTCCCCCCTTCCTTCTCTCCTTCCTTCCTTCCTTCTCACCTTCCTCCTCCCTCCCTTCCTCCCTTCTTCCTTTCCCTCCTACCTTTCTTTCTTTCTTTCTTCCTTCCTTCCTTCCTTCCTCCTTCCCCTTCCTTCCTTCCTCCTTCCCTCCCTCCATTCCTTCTTTCCTCCGTTCCTCTCTCCCTTCCTCCATTCATTCCTTCCTCCCTTCCTTCCTCACTCCCTTCTTCCCTTCTCTCTCCTTCCATCCCTTCATTCCTTCATTCCTTCTTCCCTTCCTCCCTTCCTTCCTCCCTCCCTCCGCCCTCCCTCCCTCCGCCCTCCCTCCCTCCGCCCTTCCTCCCTCCGCCCTCCCTCCCTCCGCCCTCCGTCTGTCCTTTCTTCCTCCCTCCCACCCTCCCTCCCTTCCTTGCTTCCGTCCTTGCTTCATCCCTCGCTTCCCTCCCTTCCTTCCTTCCTTCCTTCCTTCCTTCCTTCTTCCTTCCTTCCTTCCTCCGTTCTTTCCTTCCTTCTTTCCTTCCTTCCTTCCTCCATTCGTTCCCTCTCTCCTTCCTTTGCCACCCTTCCTTCTTTTTTCTTCCTTTCCTTCATTCCTTCCTACCTTCCTTCCTTCCTACCTTCCTTCCTTCATCCCTCCCTTCCTTCCGTTTTCCCTCCCTCCCTTGCTTTCTCCATGCCTTCCTTTCTCCCTTCCTTCTTCCCTCCCTTCTTCCCTCGCTCCCTCTCCCTCTATCCCTCCCTTTGTCATTCCTTCCTTCCTTTTCTCTTTCTTTCCTTCTTTCTCCTACCTTTCTTTCTTGTTTTCTTCCTTCCTTGCTTCCTTCTTTCTTTCCTTCCTTCCTTCTTCGTTCTTTCTTGAATTTTTTTCCTCCCTTTTTCCCCTTCTCCCTTCCTCCATTCGTTCTTTGTTTCTTTCTTCAGTTTTTTTCCTCCCTCTCTTCTTTGCTTTCTCCTTCCCTTGCTTCCTCCCTTGCTCCCTCCCTCCGTCCCTTCAATTTCTTTCTTTCTTTCTTTCTTTCTTTCTTTTTTTCTTTCTTTCTTTTTCTTCTTTTTCTTCTTCTTCTTCTTCTTCTTCTTCTTCTTCTTCTTCTTCTTCTTCTTCTTCTTCTTCTTCTTCTTCTTCTTCTTCTTCTTCTTCTTCTTCTTTTCTTCTTCTTTTCTTCTTCTTTTCTTCTTCTTTTCTTCTTCTTTTCTTCTTCTTCTTCTTCTTCTTCTTCTTCTTCTTCTTCTTCATCTTCATCATCATCATCATCATCATCTTCTTCTTCTTCTTCTTCTTCTTCTTCTCCTTCTTCTTCTTCCTCCTCCTCTTCTTCTTCCTCTTCTTCTTCTTCCTCTTCTTCTTCTTCTTCTTCTTCTTCTTCTTCTTCTTCTTCTTCTTCTTCTTCTTCTTCTTCCTTCTTCCTTCTTTCTTCTTTCTTCTTTCTTCTTCTTCTTCTTCTTCTTCTTCTTCTTCTTCTTCTTCTTCTTCTTCTTCTTCTTCTTCTTCTTCATCTTCTTCTTCATCTTCGTCTTCTTCTTCTTCTTCTTCTTCTTCTTCTTCTTCTTCTTCTTCTTCTTCTTCTTCTTTTTCTTAGGGTCTGAACTTGGAATTTTAAGACATGCTAGAACAACATCTAATTGAAGTGATTTCCAAGTTTCATCACTTTATGATGGCTTACGGCTGAGACAGAGCAGCAAACAGACGGGTCTTCATTGGAACACAGCCTTATCCCGAAACTAGCCGAACGTTCAGCGGGGCGAGGCTGGGATGGAGGGCAATATGGCTGCTACTGTGAAAGAAAAAATAGCGGAAATTATTCTGCTACATCTACTATGGTCTCTTTATAAAAAATCTTTTTATCTGTCCCTATCCATCTATTTATCTATCTATCTATCTATCTATCTATCTATCTATCTATCTATCTATCTATCCATCTATCTATATATCCATCTATCTATCTATCTATCTATCTATCTATCTATCCATCCATCCATCTATCTATCTATCCATCTATCTATCTATCTATCTATCTATCTATCTATCTATCTATCTATCTATCTATCTATCTATCTATCTATCTATCTATCTATCTATCTATCTATCTATCTATCTATCTATCTATCTATCTATCTATCTATCTATCTATCTATCTATCTATCTATCTATCTATCTATCTATCTATCTATCTATCTATCTATCTATCTATCTATCTATCTATCTATCTATCTATCTATCTATCTATCTATCTATCTATCTATCTATCTATCTATCTAGACATATATAGACGTTGAAGAAACATGTTTTACAATGTATTATTAATAACTATTATATTCTATTTCTTTGCACTTGATTTTTGCATTTCCTGGGTGAATTCTCCCTTCAAAATTTTCTGGATGGTAGGAAATTTGTACATGTCGGTTTTTCAACGACGTACGAAGCCTCCCCTTATTGTAAATATTGAATTTTTGAATTTCATTTTTGAACAAATTCGAAATAGACATGTAATCGAAATGTTTTCAATCTGGGATGCCACTGGATTCCCATCATTGGAGTATTTTGAGTGTCCTATGTCATATTACTAACGACATTCAAGTAAAAAAAAATAACTTTTTAATTTTCGACAGAATATCGGAATTGAATATCGTACCGGACCGAATTATCAATATTGTATTAAACTTCTTCAAGTTTTTACTTCAAGTTTAACACTTCTATTTTTAGTTCCGTTACTTCATTTTTTCCGTTTATTTATCAACTAGCATAACTTGTAGTTGTTCTGCTTTCAACCACTATTATTAATAACAGATTAGTTTATTTCCCTTTACCTGTCACTTTTTTAACTAGAAAAGGTTGACTATTGCCTTTTTCCCCATATCTAAACTTTATTTCTCTGGACAGCTTTTTCCGGTTCCCAGTCATACACTGTGAGTTTGTATACAACTCTTTAAGTTGGCAGATACAGCGAACTCTTATTCAAGAACACTATGGCTGAATAGAGTACTGACTCTAGAGGAGCAGGTGAAATACCAGTAAATAGCTGTAGGCGCAGATAGGTAAATATGTGCTACATTAATATGCCCCGGTGTTGATACAGACACAAGAAGAGGCTGTTGATATTAATAATCCTTGTAACCTGATAACGATAATGTTATTAGAAGTGATCGTTACAATTTTTAGATCGGAATATATTATCGTTAGGCCGGACAAAAGGAACTGGCTGTTGTTGGCCTTGGTTGTTTTTGGCGCCGCTAGTCTCCCACATTTTCCACCATCTTTGATCCTTATTTATATAAACGGAGAAGATGGGTTATTAGCGGAGTTGATCGAATTGGTGAAGTAAAAGGATAGGCATCAATAAAATATATTCTTTTGAACTGAACCGGCAAAAGTGGAGTACCATGCCTGTTTTCCTTTAAGCAAATTTTGATCAATCCACAGACCCTATTCTTCGCAGAATATAACTAAGGGAGAGGATACATTACACAAGATCGATAAGGGAATAAAGATGGAAGAGGTGTGTATTTTGCATCTATTTTGCTCACGTTTTTGTCACACATAAACAGTGGATAGGACGTGTTGCAAATTGGTGCTCACGCATCACCCTCGTTACACCTACACATACTCATCCACTATCCCTTCTACCCACACGATATTGCAAACATTACGCACAGTGTGAGGACTACTTAGAATGATACAAGAGGGGGGTAGAGTGTGTTTGGTTGTGTGTGAAAGGGGACAGACAAAATAGATCGTAACTGACCCTCGTAAACATACAAACCACGTCACATTCCCTATCTGTCATATCAGTACAGACTACACAGACACCCACATTCGTTTCCAAATAACAGCACACACTTGTCCTGTCGTTTTCTGCCTTCTCCCACGCATTACAAGTGCAAGAGGGATACAAGAGCAGACATAATCAGACAGAAGAACAGAAAACGAGTGCTGTGCCCTAAAGTCTGATTGTGCAAACTAGTCCATACCTAGCCCTTGCAACAACAAATTTGCAGGGAAGTGGGAGGCTAGTAGGTGGACATATAGGCCACACAAGTGAGAGCAAGACTGACGTCACAAGGACGATTTCGTTGTTGATTTTTGACGATTCCAATTTCGTCTGAAATTACAAACAACAAGTCACTCTCCTATACACACACACATCCCCCATCTCACCCTCCTACAACAAATAGGTCACCAAGGGTCAGAAGGTGGATATTAGAGCAGCAGTTAAGCAAGAGCTCCTCAAGGAGTCATCTTCATCTACGCACTGTGTAGGTTCGTCCTCACCCACACACACACAGAACTTCTACAGCTGAATAAGGGTCAAAGGGAGTCCACAACAGGGACTGGACACCCAAACAAGGGGTCTAAACGATAACAAGGCGTGGGCAGCAAGCTCAACACAACCCTTTTTGCCCTTCCTATTGGGGAAAAGGAGCCTTGTCTTCTGACTATTTCACCCCAACCCTCCGTTGCGAAGTTGTGTTTGTGCTTTTAGGGTGCACCAGTTCAACTTTAACTGGTTAGTGACAAGCAAGGAGTCAGCTTTCCCCACCAAGGGGGGGGGGGGTGAGTAACCTATCACCTATACATACCCTTGCACTCCCCAACATTGCTTGCATACACTGGGAAAAATAACGACTCACAGACTACAAGCATAACAATGCAATTCTGCAAACGAACCGCATAAATACCGACACACCTACACACTGCTACTCGCAAGACGGAAAACAGCAAACGTCTTGAGCAAAAATAAGCTGCAAACCATATCAAGACGGACAACAGCAAACGTCTTGCCCAAAAATAAGCTGTTGCACACGACAGACAGACGAAAAAAAAAAAAAAAAAAAAAAAAAAAAAAAAAAAAAAAAAAAAAAACGTCTTACCCTCCCAACAAAATCCACCTGTCGTTGCCTATCATGAGACGACCCTAAGCAAACGTCTCACAACCCAACAATAAATTGCTTGACAGGGCTACATACCACGGTATAGATGTGGGCATCTCCCGCATCCAACCTATCACCAGCTGGAAATGTGGACCCGTCCGGTGCTTCCAACACTGGGGCTGGACCCTTCCAGACTCCACCACCGAATGCTAGCGGCTCTAGCAACTCATCAAGCTCCTCAAGCTCTTCGAGTTCATCAAGCTCCACCCCCACCATGGTGCCCAAATCCCCATGGAGGGACACCACTGGTGCTTTGAACCTACAGAGGGTGTCAATTCCATGCGTGTACGTACCTACCGCAAGTCTCGACCGTGTGGGACAGACAGGTGGCCTACTAGCACAGTCGACCACGCACAAAGGCTCGGCCTCACAGAGGGCTGGCCCTATATCCCCAATAACCTATATGGGGATGCAGCTCAATGGCGGCGAGTAACGGTGACTGTGGAAGGAAAAGACTGAATCATGGGCATAGCCGCCAATACGGAGAAGGAATTCGTGGGGAAACAAACCCTCATGGACGTAATCCAACTGTGGGGAGACATCTGTCTTTTCAGAGACAGGATGCTGGACGAGGCATGGCCCGTATACCATCGCCAGATCCCACGTCTCCAGAAAACCCTACATTGCTCCAAGTACCCCAAGGAACAGCCAGCTCTCACAGCTGCGGTTACGGAACAGAACGCACAAGGGCAGGAGGTAATATACTGGCCAGATGTACAATACCTCACGGTCACCATGAAAGGGTTGAAAAACCTCCTAGAGATATGGGATGGGACAATGTTGGAAAAGCAACATTGGCGTGACTCTATCATTCCCAATCATGCCCAAGCTCACCCAGACCTTGTTGCGTTCCTCAATGCGGCGGAGGGTGACCCGGACGAGAATTCCGACCCCTTTGCTCTCATCCTAGACCTCCGATCATGGGTCAAGGTAGTCCTGTGGGAAGCGGTACGGTTAGATGGCGTGGATGTTGACAATGAAGTCACATCCGCCACACCAAGCAGTCTTCTTATATCTGACCAACTACCTCACCGTGGTAGACCTAATCCTACAGGCCATTTCGGACTGTCTCCGAATCAACATTGCTGTGCGCGTCGTTTCGGGAGGCGGAGTCCCCATGCCGACAGGCAGCTCCGTGGTCACTTTCCGTCACGCACCAAGATGGCCTGACAATAGGAACCCACCCCAGGACAACACTCCTCCTCCACCCCGAAAGACCAAAGAAGAGGAAGCCCGTATGAAAAGGGTAGATGCGGCACTGTCGGCTTTGAAAGCACAGGTGAATTTCGAGTTCGCACACCATAGCCAGTCTACTCGGTTACTATACCAAGAGGGACTTAAACTTATGATGGCCTATGCGGCACTAGACCGTATAGTCGGAAATTTCAGTCTAACGAGCGCAGATCTGAAACAGCTGCTTAACAGCCTTGTTGGCCGCTGGCCGTCTCAGACGCTGTTGACTCAAGACTGGCCCCAGTGGGAGGCTCAAGCTGTCCAAGGGTGTGCGTCAAATCAGCTCACCCAAACACAAGTACCCATCACATGCTCCTACGTTTTGTAGAAGAAGCGGGATGGGGGATACATTACGCAACCCAAAATCGCTGAAGACCTAGTACAGAACGCGGCGAGGCGCATGTGGGAGGAAAATGTCGCATACAGCGCAATCCTCGACCTTCCACAAAAGCTCTTGACCTCGCTCATCAAGTCCGACTTGGCCTCCCTCCTTATGGCCGTCCTCAGTGGGATTGCTAGGGCCGCCCCCCAATCTGGCCGTACGGATGGGGAGGCATACGTCCGAAGCTCCCTCTCCAAGGCACAGGCTCTCGACGGCTCTGTCTTCCAAATCCAAAAGTTTGGAGTCGACCGCATGTGCGAGGTAGCACAATGGACGGATAGCTCGTTCGTAGACACCATCTTCACGACAAGCCGGGACGAACGGGGACGCCGAGCGGCAACCTTGCTACGGGCGATGATGCTTCAGGCCACAACCTTGAGGACCATCAAGCTCAAGCGGGTCAGAACTTTGATGTCTGGACGTTCGTCACTGGGGAAGCTGGCAACGACCACGTCAATCCTGGTCAAGTCATTACGGGGCTAGCTCATCGAGCTCATCGAGCTCATCGGCTCCACCGTATACTCCGCCACCGCCCTCTCTCCCATTCGGGGGGGCGTCCAACCCGGCGACCAATCCAACGGAGGGGCGTCCAACTCAGCAGCCCCGCCCACCGGCGCAACCAACCCATACGCGCCTCACCACCATCAGGGTTACCAGAACCCACAACAATACTACCCACCCACCCCGGGTTTGCTTCTCCTCCGCCGCCGATGTCGCTGCCTCCGGTCCCGTATCATCATCCTTCTAGGAGCGGGAACATATCGGACGACAAGTCGGGCAAAAGGAAGAACAGTGATAGTGGTGGGTACGGACAAGCACAGGCCAAGCCGTTGGCTACTTTTCCGTTGATCCCGAGCACCTCTGGCTGCCCTTACGGCCTTTTCAATGAGGCTCTCATGGGACAGTATCACAAGAACCCCAGCCCAGAATGCTGCGACCATATGATGCATGCTGCGACCTTCAACCACCTTGACGACCCCCGACTCTGGGTTGCACCTTGTCTCTGGTCAAACTCGTGCCAGTACCAGCATCCGCGACAGGGTCCCGACCGGGCGGAGCCACTACGGTGGTACATCCTCCGGTGGTATGTGGGACGCTCCAATGTCAAGCGGAACGGCAAGTTTGTCCCCAATCCAAAGGACAACATAAACGAACGCTTCCGCATCCCAGACGTCAATGCCGATGGCACGACGTTCTTCCTTCCTTGGCAGACCGACCCGACCTGGTTGGCCTCCTACTCCACCGAGGCCAAATCTCGCGTGGATAGGTACACGGGCTGATGGGAAGAAGTACGACCAGGTGGCCTGCTACATGCCAGGCAAGGAACACTTAATTGGTACTACATACACACTCGCTCACTCCAATAGAGCTCAGATGCCCCTATGCTTCATGCAGGCGTCCAAAAGGCGAAGAAGGGAAAGGGTAAGAGGAACAAGAGAAACTAACCTCGACCCACCCAAGCCGACCTTCCCCGCACGCACTACAGACGAAGTTTTGCCCACGGGAGCACCCTCACCGCTAAGAATCTGAATGGGACAATAACAACGCGAGTGGACCGTCAGCCGGAAGCGCCGACTAGGGAGATAACCAAAGAGCAACCAAACCCATTGGTTCCGACTCTTACTCCCCGGCACAGGCCCAAGCACAGGCCGACAATCTGTATAGCACCATAGAGGCTACGACCTCACGTATAGAAGTTAACGTTGAGACGAGGGATAAGGATATAATGATGGGTAGCGACGGCAACCGTCGGGAGCGCGCGCCGAACGAGCCGGTCACGGTCGCTGATCTCACCATAGAGGTCGGTTTGCCCAATCCCTTACCCGAAGACACCGTCGCAAAGGCGACGCCTGCTGTCGATCCTGGTACGATCACACGTGATGGGAGGGCACCCTCGGACCCTCGGACCCTCGCGCAAGACGCGCGAGACCTATCAGTGTCCGGCAGGTCAGTGTAAGGCACAGATGGAGAACAGAGACTGCTCTTTCAATCATGACAGGCAGAACCCAACAGCAAGGGCAAATTTTCTGAGCAGGACGGAAGGCAAGGAACCGGGCCTTTTCAACATGCTTCAGATTGCCGCTGCGAACGAAGATTGGTATGCCAATATGTGTGATGATGAGGAGTTACGAGAGGCAATCATTACCTACATGAAGAGGATGAAGGAGAAGAAGGAGGAAAGGGAGAGACAAAAGAACTTAAAGGCCTCTCAAAGAGGACGAGGAGGAGGAGCAGGAGCAGGAGGACGAGAAGGAGGAGGAGGAGGAGGACGAGGACGAGGAACATGGAGAGGAGCCTCGAGGTGGCAAGGAACCCCTCAGAGAGGAAGAGGAGGAGGTCGGGGATATACCCCTTATGGAGGGAGAGCTGTTTGAGCTCCAGCCCCCCCACCCAGAGGAGGAGGAGGCTCATGGGCAAGCTCCAACCCGAATTTCGGTCGAGCTCAGGCCTACAACACTGCCTCGGAGACCGATACGTCATCCTACCCGGACACTACTCAAGGTAATCGTTTCGAGGTGGTGGAATGACTGGAGGGGGAAGAAAAGAGGAAGGAGAAGACTGTGAAGTTTAACTCTAAAGTCACAGTGCTTTCTAATGCTGTTGTGCAGAATGGGCCAACGCTTCCTCAATCTGAATACAAAGATGTGGGTACACAGAGACTGCAGCCCCAAGGTAGTCTCATACCCGTTCATACATCACGGTTACCAATGATAACTGATGCAAATAGGAAGGCGAGACTTGCGATGGAGGCGAGGAGGCCAATGGCAGACGTATCGCCTCGGCCAAGCAAACAACCACGAACAGACTCAATGTCTACGATCGCGGCGGGTGGCGAGCAAAAAGACAATGTGTGTACTCACGTGCCACAAGACAATGTCGCTCACATAGTAAACGCACCAGTACCGCAGAATAATAACAATGTTAATGAGGTGAAGCAGGAGGAGAAGAAGGAGGAGTTGAAAAACTTAGAGACAAGACTCCAAAATTTGGAACGTAAAGTTCTTGTTCTCGCAGCCAATATACACAGGCCCGATGCTCTGTGTTATACGGAACTTTATTGTGAAACATTGGAAGACAATATTAAAAGTTGGTAATGATACGATGGCGAATATTAATATTGTCGGCCGGAAGTTTTTAAATCGATACCGGGACTGGGTGGACGGAAATATGAAAAATTTGACTGGCACTCTGAAGGGAGTGGGTAGCCGGACGGTCATCACGGGAATCATCACACTGACCTTTAAATTAAAATCCGCACGAGTATACCGCATGGACTTTTATGTCGTCCCCGGTTACCACGGGTCAATATTACTATCGTATGACCAATTGGCTACGATGGGGGCTGTGATTGATTGCGCCGCACGGCGAGTGATACATGGAGTAAAAAGAGGAGAAAAGAACGATATTGATCCCTTCAACGCTACTGACTCTTATGAAGCTTATGAGCTGAGTCTAGCGACGGATCACAAAAAGATGGCCATCGCACATGAGGCACTTGAGGTGTACGTTCACCCCCATGTCGTAAGACCTGATGAGCTGTCCTGGACCGACAATTGGGAATCCCAAGTGTGCACTGTCACAGTTCCGACATGCCATTGGGACAAAAAGTCTATTGATGACTTAATCGAGAAGCGAAAGGAGGAGATTATATGTGTCGCACAAAGAAGCCCGTCGTTGGCGAGATTCGCGGAAGGAGTAGGAACAGATGTCCATATTACTAACGGATACTGTTTCCATGCGAAAGTAGGAGAAGAAAAAAGGGAGGCGTTTGTACCAAGGAGAACGGGGCGAATCCCGGATACTCCACCAGAAACTATTAAATGTTTTATTACTGATTTCTGGGGTGACGAGCCGACGTGGCCGCGTTCACTAACTGAAGTGAAGAAATGCTTACGGACTTTATTCGAAAATAATAAGCCGTATACTATTATCCTGCCATATAATGAGAAGGCGATATGGGCGCAGGAAATAAGGGACCGGCTTATTGATCATCCTATACCGGTACCCTCTCGCAAGCAACAGCTAGTGGTGGCTTGTCGTATGGGAACTCGTGAGCAGAGCAGTGCATACAAGCGGAAGCTCAGAGACCTCGACAAGTTGAAATTGATACCGCAAGCATTCACATGCTTTGATGGTTTTTACACCCGTAAAGCTCCTTTGCAATACGCGAGACTCATTGACATGCTGGTGGAGCTCGGTAAAGATAATGAGCCGGACACGGTCACCGTATGAAAAGACGGGCCTAGATGATGTCTCGGAAGAGGACTTAGGCTTGGAGGAGGACAGAGAACCCCTCAAGCAACATAAGCAGATGTCTGATGAAGATTTTCAAGCGGCGGCGCGGAAAATATTGGAAGAAGGAGTAGGCACGGAGAAGGAGAAGGAGCTTTTAAAAGCCAAATTAGAGGCGAACAAGGAAATTTTTGACCCTCCACATGCAGGTGGTGTCAAGCCTGAATATTTCACTGCGGTTATTTACAAAATACCGGGTGCGGAGCCGTCACCGGCACCACGAAGGGCGAATTTGAGTATACATGAGGCGAAGATAGCGGAGGAGCTAGCGAGACAGCACTGCTCAATGAGGACTTTATTGAGAGATCAACATCTCCAATAGTCTCACAACCGAGAATAGTGCCGAAGCCAGGAGGAGAATGGCGCCTGACAGTTAACTATGCTCGTGTTAACAAGGTGCTGGAGGAAGAGAGAAATCCTCTCCCGACATTAGAAGAAGGAAGGAGAGTACTGCGGCATGCAAAATTCTATTCGGTCATTGACCTTAAGAATTGCTTCTGGCAGATACCACTGGAGGAAAAGTCCAGATGGCTGACGGCGTTTGTGGTGGGTATGGAAATATACCAATGGAAAGTGCTTCCGATGGGCCTCAAGCAAGCCCCAGGACTTTTCCAGAAGGCGATGCAGAAGATGTGTCAGTACGATGATTTGTCTGACGGTGGCTTTATGAGAAGGCGGGGACAGAAGGCGGGAGAATATGCATTTTGCTATATCGATGACATTATCGTATACTCTAACACAATGGAGGAGCATATCGATCATTTGTCCGATATATTCAGGCGCATCGGAGCTTTTGGCCTGAAGTGCAATCTAAAGAAGTGTCAACCTGCCAAGACGAGTGTGACATACTTAGGGTACGAGATCTCCTATAATCGAGTCTCGATATCCAAAGAGAAGAGGGAGGAGATTATGAATCGACCGATACCGAAGAACCGCACTGAATTGCACTCATTCCTTGCGATGGCGCAATACTATAGCCAGTTTATACCCGATTGGGGTGCAACACGGGCTAAAGTGGAGAAAATGATAGATTTTGGAGACTTTGAGAAGTGGGACGAAGAGGCTTTGCAAGCGTTTCATGCGCTCAAAGATCTCATTTACAAAGACCCGAAAGACGGAGGACTGGTGTTAACGATGCCCGACTTTACGAAACAATTCGTAGTCGATACAGACGCATCTAAGTTTGCGATTGGGGCTGTATTACAACAAGAGGATGAGGAGAAGAAATTACGCCCAATCATGTTTATTAGTAGGAAGTTGTGTGCGGCGGAGAGAAACTATTGCACAAGGCAAAGAGAGGCGTTGGCGGTAGTATGGGCCCTCAAGAGGCTCAGAGAGTATTTGTGGGGAGGACCTCAATTTACTGTCAGAACTGATCATCATAACCTGTTATGGTTGATGAATCATGAACAGACGGGACGGCTGGCGCGGTGGCAAGCGTTCTTGTCTTGTTTCGATTTTACAATGGTCCATCTACCGGGAAAGCGAAATGTGGTCGCTGATAGCCTCTCTAGGCTAGAGTTTAACTCAGAAGTATCGGCGTTGGTGTCCACGGTGGAGATGGAAGACTTGTCCACTGACAAGGTGTATGAGGTCAGCCACATTGAGGCGATGGAGATGGCGACTGGAGTCCGATATGACCGCACAGGTCTACGGTACAGTCCACAAGGCCCGGATCACGGGATATGTTGTGAGCTACATACCCAGGAGGACGCTGAGTGGTCCTATGAGGTATATGAGAATGCGAAGGCGAACATAAGAGAGAAAGAGGAGACGCAGGATGTTTATGCGGAGCCTCCTCAAGAGCGGAGAAATGACCTAGACGATGACCCGGAAAGAATCGGGATACAGCTAGAAGATGGTACTATCCATATAGCCTCGCCTACCGCATGGAGGCAACAACAGGCTCAAGATCCGGAGTTTAAGGAACTCATACAGTTATATCAGAACCCGAATGAGCGCGGAACAACATGTCGCTGATGACACTCTCTCAGACTTATACTTGATGCGGGTCGTGGCGGTCCCACGACAGATGCGTGTCACACGGACACTCAAAATATCATCAGCCGCAAAAATAGTACAACCGATACTCCAGTTTTGGAGAAGTATGGACCCGGTTGAGGATCCAAAGGCAAGACATTATCTGCCAGTATATAAAGACGCAAAAAGTCTCGAGACATGGGATGATACAATTACTCCCAGAGACAAGGATTACACTGCGTGGACCATTCAGACACTGCCAAGAGGAGTGCTTGATGTCCCTTTTGAATTATCGTTGGGCGGAATCCCTAATAAGATCTGGGACATTCTCGAACAGTCAAAGTTTGATCTGACTTTTGTTGGTGGTCCTCCACCAGGAAAAGAAATCCGCGCCAGACGACGAAGGCAGTAACAAGGAAACTATTTTTCTTTATGCGTCTCAAACAAACTGGTTGATTGCCCACGGCGTATCATGATTTGATCATGCATCATCAGTTATCAATATGAATATTGAAAAGACTCAGTGATATAACTTGGCATTCGATCGCAACATACGAGTGCGAAAGGTCGATCGACGATGATACTACACCGTATACGGGGATCGCTAGTGTATTGAGCGATGGTGTTCCCGGGTATGACCCTTTCCAAGTCCTGGGATGATGTTCTCGAAAATGAAATGTTCTCTGAAACTTTCATTAAATTATTTTTTACGATAGATTATATACTGTCGTACCTGAGCACGGTCAATCTCTACTTGTGTCAGTATATCGCAGGGTCGGGTACATACACCTCGACTTCGGATATAGCTATTAGGACTGGCCCCCTAATACTATATCATAGGATATCCGCCTTATACAAGGGTATGTCATTAAAAAAGACAATGTACTTACGATCTCCCTGTGAATAATAATAATGATACTGCTAATAATAATAATAATAATGATAATGATAAGAAGAAGAAGGAGATCAAAGGGGGAATCGTACTACAGCACCACGTTGCTTGTATTTTTTTTATTAATAGTACGTTTGTTCTTGACATACTGCAGAGAAAAAAAAAAAAAAAAAAAAGAGATTGAGGAGGAGTTTCAAAATCTACAAGAATGGCTGGAGAATCCGCTTTGACGTGCCGTATGAGGATATATTTATCGTCTTTTAGCGTCTATCCGTGGGTCGATGCGCTGTGTTGCATGACTCCATAGCGCATACTATTTGCAGAAAGAAATCAGAAGGTGTATGCCACACGAAAATGCTATTTCCGTCATAAAATCTGGAGGGGGTACTGTAGGCATCACCCCCCGGATAGCAGGTAAAAAGTACCTTTTCCTGGTGACAGGTGCACCAGCTTGTTTTTCAGTATTATTTGTCCGGATTGGACCTGATGCAATTTTATTCCTGGTCTGTTGCAGTTTTCCTTTTTGGCCCTTCACTGAGCTAATATAACGAGACATCATTCTCATCTTTTGAGGACTGTGTTTGGTTGCCGACTTTTTACGAGCTATCGTTGGGGGCATTACATATGTAAATTCAATATAAGGGAAAGTTCCTTAGTGAGGGGTTTGACTTTTTTGAATTGATTATTTGCGCATAGGATTCCTCATATATTTCTTGAAATATTTCACTATGGTGAGCATATCCTTATTTTTAATAGTTTTTGAGAAATCTGTAATTGAAGTTGTGTAAAAAAGCACCATTACGTGTGGAAAAAAAAAATCGGAAAAAGACAGGTCGGGCCGTCATTTTTTTGCTGTGGTAAAAAAATGGTTTGCAACCACGATTATGATTAAAGAATCTGTCTTTGGTTGTTATTTTATTAGATTTTGAACTATGAAACGTTGTACAATACGTCTTAACAAATAATTTAATCGAATTTCGGAAAATTTTCAATATCTCTGAGAAACACAGTGTCGGCTGGAAAACAGTCCCTCAAGGGCAAATAAAAAAGCAAACAAAAATTTATTATGAAAGGAATTACTGCTCCTATAGCTCATAAACGAGTTGGGGGGGGTTCAAATACACTATAGCTTGAATTCTGGGTGAAGGGGAGCTAAAAAATACATGAAACCTAGAAGAAAACTGGTCAAAACTTTTTTGACATTCCGACATCTTGGACTTACCTGCCTCCAGGAATGAAGCAGACACATCCCTTTTTCAATATTTTTGTATCTATCGTAAGTATATGTCAGGGAGACATGATTACACTAAAAAAACTGGAGGAGAAAGGTCCAGGAAAAAATGTACAGGCATGTGTAGGTCAGACACGTGAAGTTGTGAAAACCCACTTTTTGGTTTGTAGCTTCTAGGCAAAATGAACAAAAATCCTATGGTGGAGCTTTAGTTTATGGTTGTGAAAGACGATTCCAATACTTAAAATTCTTAAAACTGATGAATACTAAAATGTATATGTCCCCAAAACCATAAAAATGCTGGTTTTGTGATTTTGAGTTTTTGCCTTCCACAGACATTTACAAACAACACAAAGTTGGAGAAATACGTTTAATGATAATACAAAACGATTCACCTATTCATCTGTGCAAGAAATAATACTTAAGCTACAAAATATAGATTTTCATGTTTCGATAAGGAAAAAATAGCTGATTTTCTACTAGCTAGTGTAGCCTACAAGTAAAAGTATCAAAAGATATTTCATACAAGTGATGAAAAACACTCAAAGTTACTATGTATATACTTAGATAGCTATGATATGTCTTGTGCTAAGAGATATCTGATGCACTCAGGGAACCCTCCACTCTGTGCTTTTTTCCTAGGTTGGCCGGGCCAGGACGCAGCGTGGAAGCCGGGGAATTTCATTGCATTTTTTACTGAAAAACATGGTCAGAACGTCTTGCCGGGTGGTACGCAGAACTAAGTAATTACAACAGATAAAATCATGTGGTTTTCACTAAATAAAAGCTTAACAAGTGTAGGGTTGCGCACCATACTTTCCTGATCAAAAAAATTAAAAAATCACATTTTAGTATTACATTATAAAATAGTCAAAAATATTACCGTTACGTATATTTCAAATTCAAATTTAATTTTTGAGTTGAATATGGCAAGCCAATCATCTGATTTAGTTAGATCTCTACAAAAAAAAAAAAATTACTAAAAAATAATCAGAACTCGTTAAGTTCCGTGTGCCACCGCACTAAATCCATCTAATCAGTTTACATATGACACAGTTCCTTCATAGGACTGATCATTGCTTTACCTATTATACTCAATTGTATTCCCTTTATTCAAGTTTAGGCGGGCAGTTAGTTCAATTTGATTGAGCCCGTGTTGGGTTCAGTTTCCTTCTGTCTAAATAAAGACCAAGTGTCTGAAGTACAGAATGGGAACCCCTCCCCCGGCAACCTAGTAAAGTTACAACGTAGTTTTGCCACTTTTCACACCGGAAGAAAGTCGAAATATAAACTAGAGGTCTTTATAATTATAATACATGCTTTACTTATTGATATCTCATTTCAGAACGATTTTACAATTCCTTGACGGTAAACCTAAATACGATCCCACCCACTTAAGCGGATTCAGTCCACTTAAGTGGACTGAAATTACGTTAATGGTTAATATATTAATATATATTAACAATTAAAATATTACTGTTATATACTCGTAGTGAATGACCCTTTTCTCAATCGCTTCAAGTTTCATATTAATATTCCAAAAAAGCTTACGTGTATGGTAAGTAGTTGAAAATGTTTGAGTTAAAAAAAAAAAAAAAAAAAAAAAAATCTACTCGAGTGTTTGATGGTGCTTACAAAACCAAGAGGAATTCCGACGACAACTGAATCATGCTGGTTGGTCGCCCTCCACTGACTTATTATGTAATTACTCATCAGTAAGTGGAGAAGATCAGGGGAAAAGTATGCGACAAGGCGATTTCGGGCTTGGTTGAGGTACAGCTGACGACGTTCATATGGCAAAATCGTCCAACTTTGCTTGCAAATTTCTCAGTCAGTAGTAAAACTGTGATAATTCTAAAGGCACCCTTTGAAAGCTCAAGACAAGGGCTTTGAAACGATGTGCTGAGCATGATTGCATCGCAAGTACTGACCGAGCAATATGATTTCAAAGTTTGGACTCTTAAATGTTGCTAGTAATTATTACTGTAATACACTTTGAAAAACTTCACTGGCCCAGACACACGAACGCGTGAGCACTATCGCACATCAAGCAGATTGTTAATCAGATTTCCTGCCTATATCTTCGCCACAGCCAACAAACACATCCCAATAGTGATTCTATTACTACCTAACTCTTGGTCATGTGGTGATGGGAATGACTACGTCGTTACTTCCTGTGGTGGCTGGCGGCTGCACCTCCTGCAGCTCACCCGTGGCCCGGGACGGTCTAGGAATCTCCGCCAGCTCACTGCCAGCAGCAGCAGCAGCAGCACCTAAACCGGCCGCGGCGGCGTCAGGTCCGGTCGGTCCTGTTTCGACCGGGGAGGAGTCTGCGTTCTCAAGGTCTGGCTGGGCTAAAGGCCTTTCAAAGTCGCACATCTCGCAACGAGCGCCTTGCTCATTGTCAAAGGTGCAGCGCGGGCAGGACCACGGTGTGGAGACGTCCGTCCCGTTCCGTTCCGGGCTCTCGCATAGGCACGCCACACAGAACAAGATCGGAAGCGCCGCGATCATGATCACTAACCCAATAATCGTCATGATCGAGAGAGTGATGAAAATCTCGGTCACCTCATAGAGCCGGTATATGGTATCTACTGTGAACTTGATGAGCTTGCGAGCAAAACTTAGGCCAGCATAGGCTGGCTCCTCAGTCGATGCTGCCCCCAGAAAACAACAACACGAGCAGGCCAAGGAGAAGGCCACAGTCAAAGCCAGTGCCAGCGGCATGGCAATAATATTAAATAGACACATCACTACAGTCCCCATCCGATCTTCGCACGTCGTTTCTTCGGTTTCTTGGAATTGCTTGCCAGGACAGCCTCCGATGTTGTATGGCTTGTAGTGAGAAGGTGTGGGAGTGTCTTCAATCTCTTGCAAACAGAGCCTACAGAAACCGGAGAAGGGAAGAGATGGATGGATAGATAGATAGATAGAGATAGATAGATAGATAGATAGATAGATAGATAGATAGGTAGGTAGGTAGGTAGGTAGGCAGGTAGGCAGGTAGGTAGGTAGGTAGGTAGGTAGGTAGATGGATGGATGGATGGATGGATGGATGGATAGATAGATAGATAGATAGATAGATAGATAGATAGATAGATAGATAGATAGA
Organism: Paulinella micropora; assembly: GCA_019918135.1. Taxonomy (NCBI): domain Eukaryota; phylum Cercozoa; class Imbricatea; order Euglyphida; family Paulinellidae; genus Paulinella; species Paulinella micropora. The sequence continues at coordinate 62,747 of WBZZ01005572.1, forward strand.
TAGATAGATAGATAGATAGATAATGATGATCGGATAAGCCGATGGTGTTGCTGTTACCAGCAGAAGGAGCACTTGCACATGGGACACTTCATGTGGTTGCAACCTGACTTCTTCTCGATCGGCACGCCGCACTTTGGACAAGGCTTAGTGTTCTTCTTGATCAAAGAGTTAGTCTCCTCGAACTCCTGCTTGTGCTTTTCTTCGTAACTATCGAGAAGAAATCGGAAGGAACAACAACAACAACAACAACAACAAAAGACGGGGGTGGGGTTAAGAGAAAGAGATTCTCAACACAACCAGAAAGCACCCAGAGCAAGGCAAGACATGTCTGTGTGTGTGTTATGTGTTACTCTTCGCAGCTGCCGCCTTCG
>WBZZ01005573.1:5000-25000 GCA_019918135.1 Paulinella micropora
TGCGTTTTGATGAGAAGGATTATTTCATGAGAATCAAGTTGCACCCTATGCCCCTCGCATGAGGGGTCGAGTTACAAGTTCATATATGGGGATGGAGAAGAGGTGGAGGCAGTGGTTTCAGAGGACAGGAGGAGGAGGAGGAGGAGGAGGAGGAGGTAGAACAGAAAGATGAGAAGAAGGAGCAGGTTCAGGAAGAGGAAATCGAGGAGGAGGAAGGTGGTGACGATGAAGGCCCCCCGTATACAACCCCAGCCCCTACACACCCAGCAAGTACAGGAAGAGAAAGCCAAACTCTTGCAAAAGGGATTTGAATGGGTGTTGGGTCCCCAGACGGTGGACTGGAGCAGCGATCGCCCTCGACACAAGGCAAAGTCCAGCATGGATTCGCTTTTTGACGTCGCCCCTCTCTCGTTCTTCTCTCATTCTCTCCTTTTCCTCTAGATCTTGCTTCTTGCACTATTCCAGTTACCCTCACACTCCCCAACACTTTTTCTGTCTTTCTATGCTTTTTGTTTTGAATTATGTTTTGTATTTGCAGAGAGATTTGAGAGAGAAAATAAAGTTTCAAGACTTGTTTACGTTGTTGCTTTTTGGTAATCATGGTGTAAGCCCTGCATGGGACTCCAAATGTAATGCCCCCTATGATAGCTCAAGAAAAAGTCGGCAATACAACCAAACACAGTCCTCAAGAATAAAAATGATGTCTCGTTGTATTAGCTCAGTGAAGCCGAAAAGGAAAACGGCAACAGACCAGGAATAAAATAGCATCAGGTCCAATCCGGACAAATAATACTAAAAAAACAGGCTGGTGCACCTGTCACCAGGAAAAGGGTACTTTTTACAGGCTATTTGGGGGGTGATGCCTACAGTACGCCCTCCCGATTTTATGATGGAAATAGCATTTTCGTCATACAACTTCTGATTTCTTTCTGCAAATTGTATGCGCTAGGGAGTCATGCCACCCAGCGCATCGACCCACGGATAGACGCTGAAATACGATAGATATATCCTCATACGGCACGTCAAAGCGGATTCTCTAGCCGTTCTTGTAAATTTTGAACTCCTTCCCCTCAACTTCTTTTTTCTCGGCAGTATGTCAAGAACAAATGTATTACCATTAAAAAAAAAATACAAGCAACGTGGTGCCGTATTCCCCACTTGATCTTATTATTATTATTATTATTATTATTATTATTATTATTATTATTATTATTATTATTATTAGTATTATTATTAGTATTAGTATTAGTATTAGTATTAGTATTAGTATTAGTATTAGTATTATTCTCCACACTGAGATCGTAAATACATTGTCTTTATTAATGACATACCCTTGTCAAAAGCGGATATCTTATAATATAGTAGTAGGGGGCCAGTCCTAATATATATATCCGAAGTCCGGGTGTATGTACCCAACCCTGCGATATACCGACACAAGTAGAGATTGACCGTGCAGGTACGAAAGTATATAATATATCGTAAAAAATAATTTAATGGAAGTTCAGAGAACATTTCATTTTTCGAGAACATCATCACAGTACTTGCAAAAGGGTCATACCCGGGAACACCATCGCTCAATACACTAGCGACCCCCGTCTACGGTGTAGTATCAGTGTCGATCGACCTTTCGCACTCGTATGTTGCGATCGAATGCCAAGTTATATCACTGAGTCATTTTAATATTCATAGTAATAACTAATGATGCATGATCAACGCACCCACAGACACACACACACACACTAGTACTCACACGCACACATATCAACATCCACCCCTACACACACCCACATATCCACTATACATGCGCACATATAAATACACACATATACACGCATACATACACATACGCACACATATGTACACACACACACACACACACACACACACACACATGCAAACATACACATATACATACACACACATACACATAAGTATGATTAATATTACACATACACACACATACACATACGCACATATATTTACATTCTTACATACACCCACGCACACACAAACACATACACAAACACATACACACACACGTACACACACACACACACACACACACCCATACATATACGCATTTTGACACACACACACACCCATACACACACACACACACATACACATACACATACACCTACACATACGCCCACACACACATACACACATACACATACACATACACCTACACATACGCCCACACACACATACACACATACACATACATATACACACAAACACAAACACACACACACACACACACACACGCACATACATACATACACATACACATACACATACACCTACACATACGCCCACACACACATACACACATACACATACACATACACCTACACATACGCCCACACACACATACACACATACACATACATATACACACAAACACAAACACACACACACACACACACACACACGCACATACATACATACACATACCCATACACATACGCATATAGACACACATCTATACACACACATACACACACATGCACACACACCCACACACTCATATATGCACACACACATGAACATATATACACACACACACACACACACACACACACTGCATCAGTACACACACACACACACATACACTAAAGAAGAAACGATGAGCAACGAGCGAAGAAGAGCAAACTGTAATGCCCCCTATGATGAAGAGCAAAGTTAAATCTCCACGAGAGCACGGCGCAAAGAAGGAGAAGATCACGGAGGCGCAGCTAAGAAGAGCGCGAAATGATCTTATCAACGAAACCGAGGAAGGCGATGAGGTCGATGAGATCAAAGGACGTCCACCAGGAGGATGAGGAGATTGACACTGACCCAAACGCGGGCAACGTCGAGATCGTCCATGAGCGATGGAAGGAAGGCGACGCGATAGCAACCATCCCATGGGTGAAAGACGCTTTTTATCTGATGAGACCAGCAGAACAACATGCATATGTTGCTGATGACACTCTCTCAGACTTATACTTAATGCGGGTCGTGGCAGTTCCACGAAAAACGCGTGTCACACGGCCCCCCCCCCCCCCCCCCCGCACTCAAAATATCATCAGCCGCAAAAATAATGCAACCGATACTCCAGTTCTGGAAAAGTATGGACCCGGGCCCGGTCGAGGATCCCAAGGCAAGACATTATCTGCCAGTATATAAAGACGCAAAAAGTCTTGAGACATGGGATGATACAATTACTCCCAGAGACAAGGACTACACTGCGTGGACCATTCAAACACTGCCAAGGGGAGTGCTTGACATCCCTTTGGACTTATCGTTGGGCGGAATCCCTAACAAAATCTGGGACATTCTCGAACAGTCAAAGTTCGATCTGACTTTTGTTGGTGGCCCTCCACCCGGCAAAGAAATCCGCGCCAGAAGACGAAGGCAGTAACAAAGACACTATTTTTCTTTATGCGTCTCAAATAAACTGATTGATTTCCTCGGGGGGACTGCAGAAAAACACACTTGCCAAGAGCACAGGAACGAGACAAGAAGGAGGGCTCATCCAAGGAACGACACATGTGGGTATGTGGAGCGGCAAAAAAGAAAGACCATGTAGTGTAACACACGAAAAAGCAGGGGACATGTTGGTTGGTTGCTTGGTTGCTGGCGACGCAGGTAGGGTGATCTTGCTTCAGGACACGACGTGACAGGAACGCAGAAGGGACCATGCGAATGAATTAAACTGGAATCAAACGAATCCATCGAAATAACCAAATCAGCTGAAAAAGTCCTTTGAGCAAGTGAGGTTGATGGGACCAAACGAGTTGAATCAAACATTCGGAAGGGGATCCGACGGGGAGCAAATGTAGATGTGGATCAGCAGAAGCAATCGACGGAGACTGAGCAGGGGGTTAAGAGCACGGGTATCACTTCTCCCCATAACGAAACGTAGCGTGTAGGGGGGTCCATCGAGAACGGAGAATGATGACAGAACGTGAAGTGATAAGTGAAGAGGGCTCTGCCAGGGGCAAGCTGAACGTTCTCTCCTGAGTATACCTACACGCACACGCACCGAGTCCAGAGAGCATCCTGATAGGTGGTTCACCTGATTCATTTCATCACAGCCCCTACTCTAGCCCTTAATTATAATCACCTTGTTCACCTCTATTACCCTGGCACTGGTGCTCCTCCAACCTCCCCATGCGGACTCTCTTCCACTGATTCATGCCCTGTTACCCGCCCTCAAAACCACTCACTCTTGCTCCTGCAGCTAATCACTCTCTGAACTTCTGACCTTACAACCCATTGCCCTGACGACGTAACCCATTGCCCTAAATTTAACCTTTAACGCAATGTGGGATTTATTTTTTCCCCAATTTTCCCACCTAGTTGCACTTATTATATACCTAAACTGTAATTCATACCTTTAATTTGTACTTTTCGCTTCTCATGCCCTAAAGGTTCCCGGCCTATTAGTAACTAAACGGGGGAACTAATAAATTCCCGAGGAACTATTAGGTCTACTTCCATGAGTATAAACGGAACGAAACCTGTTTCTAATTTCCTTACCTTGTTTAATTTTTCAAACCTGAACTTGCTCTGAAAAAATCCTTTTTACTCCAGCAATTTCCTTTTTTGCCCATATCAACTCATAATTTCTCTCTCTGACCGTACCAAATCTCCTTTCCAATCTATATTAGCTACGTTCTCTACCACACAACCTAAACGATCTCTCCACCACAGATAATTTTTTCTCAGTTTTCTTCGTCTTGAGCACAGCTTAAATGCCCTGGAGACTATACACCTTGCCCTATACCTAGCCCGTACCTTCAACTTTACATTACCCAGCCCTTGTACTAAACAGTTACTGAACCTTAGCAAAGGGGTAAGCACGGTCACTCGTTGTCCGGTAAACCCCTGTTAATAACTATTTTTGAAAGCTATTTTTGAAAGTTTTCAACGGTAGAGCAATCAATTGTATCAACTTGAGTGTCGATAGTAATACACAATGCACTGCAACTTGAATACTTGCCACTCGTAGAACTGAGCTGAGTGAGACTTTTTGAAGCAGACTCCCGCTGAGAGATAATAAGTGAAAGATAAACTTGAATGCTACTGCTGAAGACTCTCAGCCGGGTGATGATTAATTTCCGGCAAGAGATATAAAATTTAAGAGAAAACATCATACGGAGGCCACTAAACTTCAACTGTGAAATCAAAACAGTGACACTACATCATCTAAGTGAATAGAACTTGAACGAAACGTACAATATTAATATATATCATCATTCATGTCTCTCCATAACCTCAGGCTTAAGTTGTGACTGGCAGCCTGAGCATCATCTTTTTTTCCTTTCTACGCTTCAATGGCAATTCTTAATCACTTAACTTTTCCATTCGAATCTCCTACCTTCGCAGCCGACTCTTGCCACTCAGTAGTTCCCCCTATGAGTGGCAAATATGATATTTTATTAAAACAGTGCTTGCGTAACGATCAACCAACTATTATTAATATATATATCTAGCCTGCCGATATCGGATTCCGCTGCGGCCCCTGACGGCGCGTCTCATCCAACTTGAACCCGCCGCAGTGCGAAAGCGTGCAGCCACCGCAAAATATAATATTATTTACGGCCAATATTAATCTTGATTCTTCAAGTTCCCTGCCCCGATTAGTGAGTATGAATATTTATTAATATAACAGGTGTTATCGGTGACTCATATATTATTTTTTCAGTCCCGCCCAACGACTTTTCAAAGTTTAATAATTGAAGAACGCTTGCTTTTCGTTGACTCTGAAAAACTTCGGCAAGTAAGTAGGCGAACCCGTATGAACACGCGGCGAGCACGCCGCTATTCTATTCACTTAATACCGCTGAATTATTAATAGGACCGGAGATCTTACCCTTACGAGCTCAATAGTAAAAAGGAATTTCAATAAGATTGAACACAACTTGTTCAACTCAAGACTAACCTCCACTTCTGTAGAAGAAAGGGAAGTCAGATCTGAACCCCAACAACAAGCCAAAGGGAAAAACCGCTAGAAACGAATGTGAGTTTGGATACAACCCCAAGGGATAAATACACAACGAACTCTTATTAAAAGACTCTATGGCTGCAAACAGCCCTAACTCCTAAGAGTAGGTGAAATACCAGTAAATAGCTGAGAGGTCACTTCGTTTATTTACGTTGATTTCTACTGGTTTGCAGACTTGGTTTGCAAAGTACGATCTTGGGTGAACGTAGATTGTGAGTAGCTGTTAGGCGACACTTGAAGTTAAATGTGCAAAGTACTTGAAGGTGGCTTCAAGTTCAAGTCATTGGTGCCACGGTTCAAGTGGAAGTCCTGAACTTTCATTTGGGAAAGTCTTTCTGAGCCTAATGGCTGTGCACGCAGTGCACGGCAAATATCATTTTTATGTTCTCTTGACTGTGTTCCCCAAAATTCACTGATTTTGCGGTTTTCAGCATATCATGGAAAAAGGCAGCCGAGAAGGGGAAAATGGCATTTGCTGTAAAAAATTTTGATTAAATCGTTTGAAGTCATTCCTGGACGAAATCGAAAGCTAGTTAGTGAAGTCGAAACGTCGTGCAGAGGAGAATCTAACGGATTGATCAAAAACAGTAAAATGTCAACTGTAGTGGCTTTGGCCGGTCGTTAAAGTGCTCAGTCTGATAGCTTCCCCCCCCCCCCGCCCGACCTAACGGTTGAGTAGAGTTGCGTACAGGGTGAGTGACTAACGATTGGTCAGTGACTTGTCTAAGAAAAAAGTAGGAGAAAAGAGAAAGATGAGTCTCTTCAAACCCAGGAGGAGGATGAAAAAGAAGTGCGTCGATGTGTAGCGCAGTGTAGACGGAGATCAGCCGGGGCCGTATATCGGGATGCGGAAGCGGGAGTGAGACAGTTGAGGCGCAGTAGCGATGCGTTGACATCGGGGAGCTGACGTCGAGCCGTGGGAAGCTAGGTGGCCATGTATCGCACAGCCGAGATGAACCAAATTTAATGCACCAGTTATGCCATGCCAATATAATCACTGAAGTGTTCAGATTCGATGAGGATGATTGTTGACCTGCAGGCATAAAAGGCGACCAAGGACTTACAGGGATACTCTGGTCGTGGCGTAGCTTGTCTAGGGACGATGGCGGGCCAAGTGGGAAAAGCGCTGGGCTGTGGCGGGTGAAGCCGGTACGATGGGTAAAACCCACTTGAAAGTGTTGGGGTGGCTATTCCTTCGATGTAGCTTGTTTACCTTTCTGGAAGACATGAAGCGGGAAGGATTCGCCGGTGATGAGAGGGCCTCTGAAACGCTTAAGAACGCTGGCGGGAAGTCGGCTTTTGTCTTTGTTGGTCTTGTGAGAGCGCCACTCGATGTGTCGATGAACGACTTGATCGTTTGTTGTGTCGAAGAGAAGGTGCTTCCAGTAGCCAAGGGATTACCCCAGCGTTGGATAGTTGTTTGGCCCTTTGTGTCTTCGTAGATGGGACGGAAGAGAGGGTTCTTGTCTGAGGTCGTACCGAGCTGGTGAACTACAAAGTCGTTTTCCTCGTTCTCTGGGTCCTCATATCCTTCTTGGCTTTCTTTGCTTTTGGTTCTTTTGCTTCTTGGTGGCAGTCCTTCTCTTCTTCGGCTCAGTCTTCTCCACGGCAAGACGAGGAGTTGCTTTGCTGGCGCGCAAACTCCGTGTTTCAGACATTTTCAGACTCTGTATGACTTCCAGAGACCAACTAGTGGAGTCTCGATCTGCCGGAGCACAAATGCCAACCGTGCATAGCAAAGTGGAAATAAATTAGGAGTGGTGCGGCCAGACACCTGGTAAACCGTGTTATGAACGGTGTGTTAGCTTGTAGTTTCCTTTTGTGTCATTCCAGTAAGTCCTGCTTCTGGTTTGTCTGTAGGGATATAATTTCTGTAAAGGGAACTTCTTTCCTAGTAAACTACTACAACTTCCAGAGATGGAATTTCAGTACTAATTTCAGCATTCAAAAGTCACAAAATCAAACGAGCCACACAGGCCACGAAAATTCTGGAATTTGAGTAATTTAGACTTATTTATTGGGACTTGTGTACAATTCACCACTGTGCAGGTAGTTATTGGTGAGTGCTGTATGTTGTCCAGCTCGTTGTGAGATGTGAGGTGTCTGTGCAACTAGGCAGATGGTGAGTCTTGTGACTGTTGTTTTGGCCAGTGCAGGTGGGTAGTAGATGAGTGTTGTCGCTGTTGATTCAAGCTGGTTATGTCTGCTGTTCTGGCTGCCGTATCGACAAAACGACGAAAGACATGTCGTTTGATGTTCATGCACATGTCACACATGGCTCACCCTATGTGACTACATATTCTGCCAATCTACATACCTGCATAACTACGTGTACCGTATCGATAGGGCGAAGAAAGAATGTTCGTACTTTGTATGTTGTATGTTTATAACGCATAGACGACCTTCAAAGCCAGGTACACCAGTATAATCAATCACATATACTCTCATGTATTCCACACCCTTTCCACCACGCTCAGAGATATACAGGTACAAATACACATATCACACACTCACATACCACCTTAAAAATATACACTCATCACTTTCAATTTCCCTTTCCCATTCTTTCCTTTTTCTCCCATCCCACCTACACTCAACGCTCCTATTTAATAATAATATAAACGATATCTTTACCCCATCGTCACTTTATACTAGCTTAGTATAGTTTTCTGACAGTTCCTAAAACAGACGGTGGGAGCGCTTAGGTGCCCCGTCTGTATAAGGTCACTACATACATACATACATACTTTTTTATGATCTCTATAATTCTCTACATATCGCAAACACTCTCCCTTACAACACCTGCCCATTTTTTACAATCGCCAGCTTAAGTGCCACCTTTCAGCTCTTCCACCCCTTTTTTCATCCAAAGGTAATCAATATCCCCAGGACTACATTCTCGTAAACCAATCCACAATTCTCGCCCCCAATCCCACATGGTTCTGCCTGCCCCTTCTTGCCTGCCGCCACAAACCAAGTACGCTCGCCTTCAGCATCCTCAGCCTTTTTGGACTGCCATCTTTTCCTAGCACGGTCGGCCCGCAAATCACCACAGAAAATGATCGAATTTCCGGGAATTTTTTCCAAAAAATGGTCAGAAATAGCCCAAACTACAGGAAAAATCTCCTCCTAAACCAGAAGGCCGTTTAAAAAAGGTTTATATATTTAGAAAGCTCGCATCTTGAATTAGTGCCCACCAATTTTTTACACCCTCTTACTTATTTTAAAAAAATAATTTCTTTTAATAAATACATATTACCGTTAACACTAGAAATTGAATTCAAATTCAAAAGTTTTTTTCTCGTGGGGAACAGATTCAGATGTGCTCTTTAATAAAAAAAGGCGTGTAGAAAAAGGACAAAAACTCAATGAGTAGATTTTGCATCCGTTTTCATGGTCACTAATGAACATAGAATTACATATGCGTAATAAAATAGTAAAATAATAAAATAATAAAATAAAATAAAATAATATAAAATATAATAATAATATATCAACGAAGAGGAAAATCCCAGTTGAGAAAATAATAAATGGAAGTATGATAAAATGTAAAAGATAGAAAAAAAAAGAAGAGAATAGAAAGAGAGCGAGATAAAAGAGAAAACAAGATGGAGAACCGAAGAGAGAAAAAACTAAACTAACCAACAAGAGAAAATCCTCACGGAGAGTAGAGAGTCCCACGATACGCCAATCCACCGATGTAAAAAAGGTCCACAAAATCGCCAGCATAGCCACGATGAAGTGCAGATCAACGATCATCACAGTAAAGTGGCTATTCAATTTGTAATGCCCCCAGTTGAACGATAGCTCAAGAAAAAGTCGGTAATACAACCAAACACAGTCCGGGCCTCAAGAATGAGAATTGTATTATGACCGGAGGTCTTACCCTTACGAGCTCAATAATAAAAAGGAATTTAATAATAACGTTGAACACAACTGGTTCAGAACTAACCTCCACTTCTAAAGTAGAAAGGGAAGTCAAGTCTGAACCCAAACAACAAGTCAGAGGGAAAAACCGTTGAAAACGGAGTGTCCCTTTGACAGGGTCAACTGACACGTTTCGTTACGTCCGTAACCTGCACAAATGCCAAAACATACCCCAAACAACAACCCATAAGTGCAATTTCCCTTATTTAGCCAGAAATTCCCAGTCACGGGAAAAAAAGGCCAAATTTCACAATTTCCGTGACCTTTTTCCAAAACTTCAAACGGTTACTACATATGATGTAGAAGGATCGTGTCAACGCTATTAATGTGGGAGATTATTCAATATGGATGCTACATAATCATGTAATCTGCATCCTGAAAACCTTTCTCAACTCCGGTAAACGGTTACGTGTTAGATGTAGGTTTTAAGGTCCTATGAGATCCAAGCATCCCAGCTTTCTTCTCATATTCCATATCCTAAAACCACGTTAAAACCGGATGTATTAATGAGAACCGGAAATGTACTAAGAATTCATCTTAACATACATTTAATAACAAGACATTACTTCCACGAGTAAATTCCCGTAAACCCTAATAGCGTAAAAACGATGTAGTATACCGTGGGTGTTACATAGCACCCCTTCCCCCTCCTTTGAGATCGCTTGGATCTCAACTCTGGAGTAATACCAACGGAGACTACATCTCGTATAATCTCGTCAGCACCGGCTTTTTGGGGAATCCCAGCCGACTGTCCACCATCCCAAGAGCCACCTCAGCTCGACCCCTGATCAAATCTTATCAAGAGCCACCCAACGGATTATAAGCCTGTGCTTCATGTGGGCTAAGCTCCAAGGCTTAATGTTGCCCGAAGATCGTGAATCTGGCACTCGACCAGTTCATGTCTTCATCCCCCTACGCGCGCGATTTTCCGAAGTCACAGTCCCATAGTCTGACCGACCACCAATCAGACCCTGTCTAATCCATCAAATGTGAATGGTGCCTGGCCCCGAAGTCGCATTGACCGAACCCCAAAGTCCAACCCTTAAAACGACGATGGCCTTCTCGCCGAGTTCCACTCCCGTACCGTGTCCGTAAAGTTTCAATGTTGAGTAGGACCCCCAGTACAAATTTCCCGCACACTATGGTCAATGTGCGCCCAATTTCCCTTATCCCCGACCCGAATTCCAATTCCTTCTTCCTTCACCCCTTCCGGATGTTTCCTTCCTACCGGCTCGGATGCTTCTTCCCCCGCACCGTTTCGGTCGCGTGTGCACCCCCGATTAGCCTTAAGTCCACCCCGCTCTGTTTGAGCATGTCCCAAATCTTTTGCGGAATGTGCCCATCGTGTAACTCGAAGGGGCAATCCAACACTTCCCTCCGCCACGCTGATATGGTCCATGCCTCGTGATCCCTGTCCGCCTTCCGTGAGGCCGGATCTATCTTGGCATCCCATACTTCCCTATTCGCAGCATCCCACCACACCGGGACATACTCGCGGTACATCCGGTTCTCCACCGTATCCTTATCCCAAGACCGGTAGAACTGCAGCATAGGCGGAAGGTTCTTAAGCGCACTTTCCGACGATCGAGTCTTCCTCGAGTCCTTCGCCAGTCCCACTACTTTCATCACAAAAAGAGTATCCTTGTCCCCTTTTGCAACGAATCTAGTTGGGGGTCTGACAAGATAGAACTGATTCAGAACCCAGCTCATCCAGAGTGTCTTATTACCCTCCTTCCATAACTTGTGCTTGACATCCACCTGCGAGGGCTCAATAGGCTCCTCCGGCTCCGCCTGCACTTCCGTTTTCCTACGCTTCCCCGGTCTACCTCCTGGTTCCGAGTAAATCAGATCATTATCCGCCGCCCGCTTCGCCGCCTCTGTGGGTGGCTTGCGACTCGCATCTGACCCCTTCCCCGCGACCTCTTCAGGTTCCCGTGCCTTCCTCTCCCCCTGGCCCTTCCGATCCCCGGGCTTTCCACCATCGGGTTCCTTATCCGTTACCAACTTAGGAGGGTCTTGAAACTCTCCCTTTTCCCTGACGAGCGCTTCCTGGAGCGTCTCGTTTTCCATTAAGAACGGATCGTCCTTAATGAGGCGTCGAACATTAACAATCTTGTTCTCCCCCCTGCCTCTTAGCCGATAGTTAAACGGCCCTGTCTGCTGCACCACCTGATAGGGCCCCTTCCAGTGCACAAACATCTTCGATGATATGCCCTTCGGAACCTGTGGGTAGTACAACATGACGATGTCCCCTGGCTTGTACGTTACCATAGACAAGTCCTGCTCCAAGGGTTCTTTACTTAGCTGGCGAGTCTGTTCCGCCAGCCTTGCTTGTCGCACCGCTTGCATGGCCTCCATTGAGACCCGCATACGAACCCCCCCAGAGCTCATCCTCGTCCAGCGCAAGCGCAGGTGCATCCTGATAAGTATTGGGGCATCACCGGCTCCTGCCCGTACACCACCTGATACGGGGATCTACATTCCGCCCCCGCTCCAAGAGCTTTCGATGGCATCGCGTTCATAGCGAACACAAAGCTTGGGACCACCTCCCTCCACAAGAGCTGACTCGTCTTGCAGTAGGTCCTTAGGGCCGACTTGAGCGGCCTATGTACCCGCTCGATCTTGCCATTAGCCCTCGGATTGTACGGTGTAACGTACTGCCAGTGGACCCCGTAATACTTCGCGAGCCTTTCCATCAGCTCATTGTCAAAGGCTGGCCCCTTATCTGAGCAAATCGTCTTGGGGACCCCTACCACACATAGGATCCGATCGATCAGCTCCCTGGCTGTCATCTCTGCCGTAGTGTCCGGCACTGGTATCGCCCAGACGTAATTGCTCGCCCTATCAATGACCGTCATCAAGAACTTATCCTTTGCCTGCCCCCCCGCCCACAACGGCCGCACGTGGTCCACATGCAGGAACTCAAAGAGCCTTTCCAGCAGTGTAAATTTCCCAACTGAGATTTTCCCTTCCACTGGGTGTTTCTTGTTCATCTGACAGGTCGTGCAGCCCTTGACCCTCTTCTTAATGAACTTATCCATCCCTTCCCACCAGAATCGCCTTTTGATAATCCACTGCGTCCTCTGTACCCCCGGGTGATTAACCAACGGGACTACGTGTGACGCTACGTAGATCATCTGCCGGGTTCTTGGCCGTCTCCGGTGTCTTGCCTGTGTACCACAGGAGGCCATCCCTCCATGCCAGAGTCGTGAGCTGTGATCGGATCTTCTCCGTCAACAACAGCTCATCCCCCGCCAAAAAGTACTGGATCAAGTCCTTGTACTCATCATCGGCCCTCTGACATTTCCTCCATGCTTCCACCGACGCGATACGCACTGTACCGTCCTCTACCTGGATTCCCACTTGAGGTCTGGAATCCGGCCCCGACCCCTCCGAAGCCCCCAACGGCTCTGTAGAGGCCACCTCCGGCTCTGGAGCCGTTTCCACGCCCGGGTCTTCCATGTAGGTTCGGACGGCCGGTGCCGCGTGCCCCTGGCAACAATAGCACTCATGCTCCGCCTTATCCTCATCCAGAATAGCGGCTTTATCGGCCTCGTATTCCTTCAGGCGTTGCACGGCCTCCTCTACAAAATGCTCCGTACAGCACTCTGTTTGGCCAACCCCCCGTTCCAACTGAGTCATCATGACCTTCCTATATTCCCCCATCTTTGCCTCCATCACCCTAGGCTCTTTCCTGCTAATCCCCGGATGAGCCTTATTGGCATAGAAGATCATATTCGCCGGCAAGATATCCTTTTGATCCGTCCTCAATGCCAAGTCCTCAAACTCGTCCATCTGCTGCATCGCAGCCAGACATGCGGATGGAGTTGAGTAATTGACTCTTGACAAAGAGTCGGCCACAATATTCTTCTTGCCGGGAATGTACTTGACGGTGAAGTCATAACACGATAGCAAAGCCTGCCACCTGGCCAGCCTGCCCGTGCAATCGTTCGTCATCAACCACATAAGGTTCTGGTGGTCCGTTCTTACCACGATATCCCGTGACCCCCACAAGTATTTCCTGAGTCTTATAAACGACCAAACCACCGCCAAGGCTTCCCTCTGCCTTGTACAGTAGTTCTGTTCCGCCCTGTTGAGCTTCCGGCTCAAGTACATGATCGGCTGTAAGACCCCTTTGTCGTCGTATTGCTGTAGGACCGCCCCGATCGCATACTTAGACGCATCGGTGTCCAGCACATACTGCTTATCCACATCTGGCATCATCAAGATGCAATCCTTGTTATACTTGGGATCGCGAGTCAACATTTCCTTTAATGAACTCGAACGTCTCCTCGTGTTTGTCCACTCTCGCATGTCGCCTTTCAAGTACAGCTCTCTTAACGGTTTGACCGTCTCCGACCAATTCGGAAAGAACTGACTGTAATATTGCGCAAGCGCAATGAAGGAGAGCAACTCCGACCGCGTCTGAGGCCGCTTAATGCCTTCCACAGCATCCCTCTTCTTAGCCGCAATCGCTACTGTCCCGTTCGAGATATCATATCCTAGGTATGTAACCTGTCGGGTGGCAAACTGGCACTTGTCCAAGTTCACCTTGAGACCAAACTCTCTCACCCGTCGGAAAACATCCTGTATATGGGCCAGGTGTTCCTCCATGGTATTGGAGTAGATAATAATATCATCTATGTAACAGAAAGCGTAATCCTCCGCCTTCTGTTTATATTTCTCCATAAACCCACCTGCCCGTTTATCCTCAAACTGGCGTCTGAGCATTTTCTGCATCGCTGCCTGAAATATGCCCGGTGAGTTCCTCAAACCCATTGGCAATACCTTCCATTGGTATAGCGTCATTCCCACTACAAACGCTGTAAGCCACCCGCTCTTTCTGCTGAGCGGGATCTGCCAGAACCCATTCTTGAGGTCCAATACCGAGTAAAATTTTGCGTGTTTTAACTTGCGCATACAGTCATCGATCTTGGGCAGCGGGTACCGCTCACCCTCGATGATTTTGTTAGCCCGATAGTAATTCACACAAAACCTCAGCGCTCCATCCGGCTTTGAAACCATGCGTACATGCGACGAAATCGGGGAGTCCGAAAACTTTGTGAAATCATCTGCTTGTAACTCCTCCGCCTTCTCCTGGGCAATACTTTCCTCCTTACGGCCCAGGACAGACCTCCTAGAGGCATGCGTGATATTCATCCCCGGCATCTTCCTGAGATGGGCCTCAAAATGCTTGACCGTCCCCGGCCTAGGCGGATCAAAGATCTCCTTTTCCTTAGCCATCACCTTCTGAAGGCTCTCAAGATTCTTTTCTTTTTCCTTTCCAATCCGCCCGCATCCGAGCAATTTTATCCTCCCATGACTGGGCATCC
The DNA here is from genome assembly GCA_019918135.1 of Paulinella micropora. Taxonomy (NCBI): domain Eukaryota; phylum Cercozoa; class Imbricatea; order Euglyphida; family Paulinellidae; genus Paulinella; species Paulinella micropora. Next base: position 20,256 of record WBZZ01005573.1, read on the forward strand.
TTCCGATCCCTAAGTTCGGGTGCCTCAGCCATGTCCGACCACGCATCCTCCACCAGGCCATCCTCGGAGGGCATTTCCACCTCCTTCTGATGGTACTTGACTTCCGAAAACTCATCCCATTTCCCAAGGTTCGCCATCCGATCCAGAATTAACGCATACTGGATAGGCGCCCTTTTCGTGTAAACCCTGTGAAGCACGTGAACGCTTGTTCCCGCACCTTCTGAAGGTCACACCCCTTAAGTGAGTTTCGATATGCCAACCCCTGTTCCCTAGTGCCCAATCTACATGCAATCACCAAATGTTGCTTCCTAGATGCCACCGGGATTGGGTGATCCGCGATCCGGTCCAAAACCTCATCCGCCCATAGTGTGTTGTCATGGAACGGTAAGACAATAGAGAACGGTTTATCCGCGAAATACTTCGTGAGCCACTTCATTGTCTCTCCGGAATTCCGCGGACAAAGAGGTTTGTCACCCCACATGTCCCCCACGAAATCCAAAATTTCGTCCTCCATTCCCCCCGTTGACACCCACATCGACATCAACGGTTCAACAACGGCCTATTGGCCCGTGATGCCTTTGCATGGAAGCAGTACTGGTTCGAATTCTGAAGGAACACATAAGGCCCCTTCTTTCCATCCCTGAACCCGCCCATTCCTGCCTCCACCTTCATGTTATGTTCTTCCATGGTGCAAGCCATAATCTGAGCCGACCGGCCCTGAATTAAGTCCTCCACCGTTGCCTTTTCCCAACGTCAAACAACCTTCCTAGCCTTTCCCGCAAGCCCGCGGTACTCGGGTTGGAAATCCTTATAATAATTGTCCAACGCCGGGTGTTGATATGGCTTCGGTATGACCATCTGCACCCTTGCGCTTCGCGCAATTGCATGTGGGTCACCGACGCCGTCCGTGCCGTGCTTAGTATTGCTGTTGACATTCAAGACAACAAAAAAAAATGATTTTTCTGTTTTGGTTGGAATTTCAGTTTTGGTTGGAATTTTGATTTTGGGTGAAAATTTGAATTTTTCAAATTAACGGCTATATTCGTCCGCAAAATATCGTAAATTTTCGCGAAATGTTACCGTTAAATTTGAAAATTTGAATTTTTGTCACAAAAATGAAAAACTGTCACAAAAATGAAAATCTGACACAAAAATGAAAAACTAATTTTTGTTGTTGTCTTGAATGTCAACAGCAATATGACACCGCGTAAGTATCCGTATGGAAGAGAGGAACCTCCGACCGTATCCTCCGCGTCGTCATCACTACTTCCGTAGTGCATTAAACCTGACCGGCAATCAATTAATGTATTCATCCTATTGAGTTGCATGAATCCAATCAGCAACTCTCCCGAATACTCCGGACAGACATAGAACTGGATGTCAAAGGACTTTAATAATAATACCGGAGTAGAGTTCAATGGTCAAGACCATTGTCCCCGTAACCTCCGCCCTCGCCTTTCCATTCACCCCTTCTATGCTTCCTTTAATAGGCAACATATTCCGTCCAACCACGCCTTTATTGCCGCCACGAATCCCGCCCCGCGATGTATTAAAATTAGCCAACGTATCGTTAGCCGATTATCTCATACCCACTCAAAGTTCACAACTTGAGGTAAACCTGAGCAACGCATAGGCATCGTGTTGCGGTAGCATCATCTCTAGGCGCAGAGTCCTTCATCTGCGGATAATACAATGAAAATGTAGCATACACTCCGCTCGTCCGATTCGACAGCCCGCTTTTAATACCTCCCTCAGAGGCTAAAAAGTCCGTGACCTCCAATATGCCATAACATATGATGAATGACATATTTGCTTATCGAAACCGTCGATGATTTCCGTTTTTATAGCCCTTTCCTTCCCACGGCTCCTTCAGCTATGTCATAGCTGCCCAAGTGACTGAAATCTGACACGCAGCCATAGATGTCCGAATGGCTTTACCGTCATGTCACTCCATATTTATACAGTGCGTCCCACACCGTATAGATTTCAGTGACAGTCCTTCCAGCCGGCTTCAAAACCATTCAATTCAGTGCGGTAATCACTTCGAAATCCATAGTGACATCCCATCACTAAGTCCCATAGTGACATCCGTCACTTCCGCCTTCAAAGCGTACCGTCGAATATCAGCCCACCGGTTGCCGAAAGAAAAGATAAGAGAAAAAAAACTTTAATCAAAACTTATGTATTAATAACCACTCGGTCAGTCTCCTCAGTGTGACCAAACCATGTATTAACACATTTCCAATGCATTCCAATGCAATCCCATGCAATCCAATGCAATCCCATGCAATCCCATGCAATCCAATGCAATCCAATGCATTCCAATGCATTCCAATGCAATCCAATGCAATCTAATGCAATCCAATGCAATCCAATGCAATCCAATGCATTCCAATGCAATCCCATGCAATCCCATGCAATCCCATGCAATCCAATGCAATCCAATGCAATCCCATGCAATCCAGTTCAATCCATTGCATTCCAATGCTATCCAATGCTATCCAATGCAATCCCATGCAATCCAATGCATTCCAATGCAATCCATATGCAATCCATATGCAATCCAATACATACCGATGCAATCCTATGCAATCCAATGCATATCCAATGCAATCCAATGCATATCCAATGCAATCCAATGCAATCCAATGCATAGAGAAGAAAGACATGCACCCTCTCATCCCAGATAAAAAAATAAATAAAAGAGCTATGCTTTCCCTTCCACTCACAACAGGAGAGAAAAGAGAGACAACACGCCAGCTCACATCCTCCCATAGAGAGACACAATGCATGCTTCTTTCCCATAATGATTGCTGGCCGCTCTGACACTGCCTGCTAGGCGCATAATGGGTCCTTCCCTGCACCAGCTGCAGACATCTTCCACAGCAGACCAGTTCAACCACCTGTGCTTCTCACTCAACTAACCATGAGAGAGCACCAGGCTAAACGAAACAAACATACCATGGGTCAAAGTCAGCACCAAACCCAGTATCGCTGACATGTTGACCTCCTAGGTGTCAAGGTCCAAGTTTGGAGATCAGGGTTCTTCCCTGTTTCTCCAAAACCCCCCTTACCACCTGTAGTTTCCCTTGCCCGAGGCGACTGCAAGCACTATCTCACACGACCAGTACAGCGTACTGATAGTTGAGAAGCTACTTGACACTCTCACCAAGACACAGTCAACAACAGTGACTGATTGTCCCCAGAGAATGTGTCGTTCCAAATTCCAAAATTTATGAGTTCGAAAAAGGCATAGGGACTCCAAATGTATTATGACCGGAGGTCTTACCCTTACGAGCTCAATAATAAAAAGGAATTTAATAATAACGTTGAACACAACTGGTTCAGAACTAACCTCCACTTCTAAAATAGAAAGGGAAGTCAAGTCTGAACCCAAACAACAAGTCAGAGGGAAAAACCGTTGAAAACGGAGTGTCCCTTTGACAGGGTCAACTGACACGTTTCGTTGCGTCCGTACACCAAACAACAACCCATAAGTGCAATTTCCCTTATTTAGCGATAAATTCCCAGTCACGGGAAAAAAAGGCCAAATTTCACAATTTCCGTGACCTTTTTCCAAAACTTCAAACGGTTACTACATATGATGTAGAAGGATCGTGTCAACGCTATTAATGTGGGAGATTATTCAATATGGATGCTACATAATCATGTAATCTGCATCCTGAAAACCTTTCTCAACTCCGGTAAACGGTTACGTGTTAGATGTAGGTTTTAAGGTCCTATGAGATCCAAGCATCCCAGCTTTCTTCTCATATTCCATATCCTAAAACCACGTTAAAACCGGATGTATTAATGAGAACCGGAAATGTACTAAGAATTCATCTTAACATACATTTAATAACAAGACATTACTTCCACGAGTAAATTCCCGTAAACCCTAATAGCGTAAAAACGATGTAGTATACCGTGGGTGTTACAAAACTTATGATGATGTCTCGTTGTTAGCTCAGTGAAGCCGAAAAGGAAAACGGCAACACTGAGACCAGGAATAACATGGCATCAGGTCCAATCCGGACAAATAATACTGAAAAACAGGCTGGTGCACCTGTCACTAGGAAAAGGCCCGGCCCGGGTATTTTTAACTTCACCTGCTATCCGGGGTGTGATGCCTCAGCTACAAATTGACAAAGCAAACTACCCGGCCTAGTAAGTTACGGTAACTCCTGGTAACGTCTGCCTCAAATGAAATAGGAATAACGGAAACAAACTTTCGTTTATTAAGTGATCTTGACATAGAACAGTAAGGTTTTCAAAGATACCTTCCTGCCGACAATATTGTAAAATAAACCCATAACTCAATAAGAAATGTAGTTAAAACCACATTGAACAACTTATTTTAAGTAGAATTTGTTCGAGTCAAAGGGAAAAAAAAACGGAGCCTGGGAAAATACCGTAGGCTTCTCCTAAACCAGGCTACTGTATCTTTTTTCAAACCCACTTCAAATTCTGAAAGCTCATACTTGATAATGATTAGTCCCCGCCACCAAATTTTGGCGAATTATAGACAAGCTTTGCCTATTAACTTTTTTAAATGAAAAAAACAGAGAATTTTGAATTTGAATTTCAGTGAATTTAAATTTTAATTTTTTTTCGTCTGATGTTTGAAAGCAGTGGGGATTAAATCACATCGTGATCTTTCTAACAAAAAAACAGATCCGCACAAAAAGGTTGAAAACTTCAAAAGTTATAGTAGCCTCCGTTTTGGACCCCACTAAAACGACCTA